>JAYKAV010001610.1:204036-373532 GCA_035582835.1 Phoebastria nigripes
CCCCCCGAAATGATGTTTCATATTGATTGAGATACATAAGTATCACATCATATACATACTTCACTGGTGTTGCCTCACAGAGGAAGCCTCTCCCCCCTTTTTTGTATAATAGGAAAAATGGAACAACTGGACTCCCACCTTCCAGTAAGAAATTGAGTTTCAGTTTATACAAGGTACAAACTAGCGTTAGGATTCACAAAATGTTACAAGAGCTGCCTAAGTATAGAGCCTTACAAATGCTGGGGATTTGAAATGTCTCTGTCACTAGCAGCCCTCGTAGAATTGGGAGAAAACATACCTACTTCTACTGTTTAATTTCAGTTTGATATTTAGCACTTCTTTCTTGAAAATTATTACTGGAAATGAGAATACTTATTTTAGAGTTGTTTGCTGGCAATTAATTTACAATCTTAGAATTGTCAAACTTTGAAGGTGCTTGTCAGCACTGATTATAGAAATTGCATTTTTCTGGTGCTGCTATGGTACTTCTTTTGCACAGATACTGATCTTACTTGTTTTTATGTGTAAGAGCATTATGGCAAAGGTGATTCAGTTCCGTGGTAGTAGTCATGCTATAGTTAGAAATCAGAAACACTGAATTACTTCTGATCTACTTAGAATGTCTGCTTTTCTTTGTAATCATTGTGATGGTAGAGGGCAAAAGATTGCCCCCACCCCAGTTAAATGATTTTAGTAACACTAGCAAAGCCATGTTTCATTCTGCAAAGCCAAATCATGAATTTCTAGCTCTTCCTGCATACTCTGCAGAGAGCAGTCATGCTAGTTAGACGTTTTAGGAAGGCTGGTCAAGGAGAACCACTGGTTGCCAATTAAATCAGTGGTAGAGTGGAGCAGAAAGTATGTTGTAGGTGAGAAAGTGGTAAGGATGGACAAAATCAGTGCCCTGGTAGTGAGGACAGCAGCAGTAGAGTATTCCTGCCATCTGGTGTTGAAGAAAAAAATTGCTAACTATGAACTCGAAAAGTTGCTTTCTATTCCTTATTGCTTCTCTTACATTTGTGTTCAGCCCAGTCCCAGGATTCTCAAGTGGCTCAAGATTCACCAGTTCTTGCTGCTGAAATTGGAGAGGGAGTTACAACGCATTCTGGACCATCATTCAAACTTGATAATTCGGTTAGTCATATCAAAATAACCATATAATATAACTTACTCTTTATTTTGTGATGAAATCTTTCTATCTCATATTGGGAGGCTAAGACTGGGTGCAGTATTATAGATGCAGCAGTATAACAAGCACCAAGTAAAGAGGTAATCGCTGCGATGGATCTACTGGCTATATTCCTGTTCATACAGCACAGGATGCTGTTGCCCCTCTTTGCTGCCAGGGCACACTGTGGGCTTACGCTCAGCTCGCTGTCTGCCGAGACTCCTGGGTCCTTTTTCACAGGGCTGCTCCCCAGGCCGACCCCAGCTTGGACTGATATATGGGGTTCTTCCTTCCCAGGCGCTGGACTTTGCATTTGTTCTTGCTGAGTTTCATAACATTCCTGTAGGGCCAGCCTCACGAGGTCCTTCTAGATGTCAGCCCTGCCATTTAATGTATGGGATGGTCCTCCCAACTTAGTGTTATCTGCAAACTTGATAAAAGTATGGTTTCACCTCCTCTGGGTCATTGCCGAAGGTGTTAAAAGAGGACAGGTCCTAGGATGGAGCCCTGTCATACTCCACTTGTTCCCCACCTCCAGGTAGAGCGTAACTCTTTAATCACTGTCCTCTGAGCCTGATTATCCAGCCAGTTTTTTTACCCATCTCATCATCCATCCATCCAGGTTGTGACATCCAAACTGGGATATGAGAATGTTGTGAGAGACAGTGTCAAAAGCCTTGCCAAAATCAACACCAATAATATCCCCTGCTTTTCCCTCACCCGAAGATCCCATCGTTTTGTCAGGAGATAAAAACAGTATTTAAGAAATGCTATGTATAATGTGTGTATATGTGTGCATAACATTACTTTTAAATATGTGTATGTTAAATATATAATGTAGTATATAATAGAAAATGTAGGGGAAGGGCTTCTTAGATTTTTGTCTTTTATTAGTGCGCATTTTAATTCAGAGTTTAGGAAGAAATGTTCTCATCTAATTCTTCAAAATTTGGAAGTATAAGAACCTTCATTCTCTGTTTTGTGACTTTGTAGAGCTTACCTCAAAATTAAGGAAGATAATATTTTAGGATATTTTGTATATTTTTCATTTAATTTCGTTGAATTAAATTTTTAAGTCAGTCTCCTGTATGCAAAAGGCTTAGTCTTGCAAGTACTTGTAAAATTCCTGAGTTTTTCATGTATTGCATATATGTTCCTCTGAGATCTACAATTCTACTAAAGTGGGTCTGTGATGAGAAATAGCCAAATCTGATGACCAGAAGATAAAATAATCTTCCAGGTGTCATGATTTGTATGCAGTTCTGAGAAGCTTTATAATAGTGTGTGTGTGTGGACATGTGCATGTGTGTGTTGAGGGGAGGGGGGCTATTGGGGAGTGGTGTGTCTGGGACATTGGGTGTGACTGTTTTGTACTGAGCAATGATGAATCTGTATTTGCCTGACTGTGCAAAACATGAAGGCTTCTACACTTGAACTGAGCTCAGAACAAGATGTGTGGGTTTAAAGCTTTAATTATGGACATCCAAATACATGGTAATAGGTATGTTATTTCATCCTAGGAAGTACTTTCTAAAGTAGTATCCACGAACTTAGGTTCAGAGGCTTTCATGCGGGGAATACCCTGTGACTTATCTTCAACAATTTCCACTGGAAGCTTTTTGACTAGTGAAACGTTGGATGTAAGCCCTGTTGACACTGGTAAGTGTTTGGTTTTTGTTGTTGTTCTTAGAAAACTGTGTATTCTCTTTATTTTATAACAGAATGGGTCTAACTCTCTGGACATAAATTCTTCTGAAATAGGCTACTGGGGAACTTCATGTACGAATGAATTATATGGCTTATGGAGTTGAGTGTAACTAGAATATTTTGTTACGTGCTCATGATTTTTTTTTACTTTTGTAATAATTTCACCTTATAATACATCAGCTTTGGCAAAGGATGTTTTGAGTTTTACTAAGCAACTAACACTAGCAGTTTTCAAGTGGCAATTTAAAAAAAAAAAAAAGGATCCCTGAATGATACACGGATAAAAGTTTTCAAATCAATATCATAGATTGTTACAGAGCTATGATTGTTGTCTTGCTGTTAAGAGAATTGTGCCAATATTCTTGTCACTATAGTAATTCTTAATAACTTATTTGTGAAAATGTCACTTGAATGCCATATTGACTTTTAATAGTTTTCTGGGAAATAGGTGTTCATATCCTTCTTTTCTTGCAGTCTGCCTCTTGATCTTAAGTTAGCTTTTCATAAAATTAATTCCTTTATAATAAATATATAGTTGCTTCTCTATATACTGACATTATCACTTGTGAACATGGGAAGTGAGTTTGAAAGTGATAAGATAGTGACCTGTGGATTTATTGACTTTAAGGCTTAATATTGTGTTAATCTGACACACATCTGATCTCATGAGCGACCATATGTGTATATGATTTATTTCACGTTCATAAATCAATTTTTGAAGACTACAGTTTTTGAGCCACTGAAATATCAGGCTGTATTTTAACCCTAATGTTCTAAACTGGTGTTACTTTGAGTAATAAACTTCTTAACTCATGTGACAAATCTGTGTTTTATTGATGTAAAAAAGCTAAGGCAAATTCTAAGATCGTTTGTAGCTTTTCTTCTCTATTGTTTTTTAGTTGTGGAATCAAAATACCAAAGGTTTTAGTTGTTCAACTATATGAATAATTTTTTCAAGTCTAGCTGTGTCTTATAATGACCTTTTCTGGTAGCTTTGCACAATTCTTCTGTAAGAATATAGACAAAGAGGGGTTGGTGCGCTAACTAGGAACACTATTTTGGTTTCCTTCATTCCCTCAGATTTGTTGTGTTGGTATTAGGCAATTTCTATTTAAGCATGAATAAAACTACTGTCTGATGTCATAAAGATACTCAAGATCATATTAAAGGATTGACACATTTATGTGCGATAGGAAGTAAAAATATGCTAGCTAGCATAAAATAACAGTATTAATTCTTTTCTGATTTTATTGTTTCAGTATTTCCTAAATCTACATACTCCAAAAGTGCTAAGCTGTACTGACTACTACCGAATTAGATATTATAAACTTGAATTTGTGGAAATTTGTAGTAAGGTTTTTGGGAGTGTTGAAAGGAGACAATTAAAGAAACAAAACCCCAGAGCTTTTTCCAAATATTTCAGGATATTAAGCAGTGTCTTTTCAGATGACTTCATATAAGTGGTTTATATGCAAAACTGTGAACATCTAGCTTACTATTTCAGGATTGTCTTCTGATAGTACGGAAGATCGAATTTTGAGAGAAACAGCAAGCTGCCCTTGGAACTCCTCGCTGCCTTTTACCTTGCAGCAGGGGCAAGAGAATTTGTCTGGAGCATCTGAAACTCAGTTGCCTGAAAGAGAGATGTACCTTTATAAAGGAAGTCAGATACAGCAGGTCCTGGGGAAATGTACTGGAGACTTGAACTCTTACTTTGAGGACAATACATGTTTCCAAGGTATTTGCCATTTTAAAGCATTTTTGTGCTGTGCTTTCCTCATACAGAATGAGGAGGAGTTTACTCAGTGTTGTGTTAGTCTGTATTATTTATATTCAGCTTACATTTTAAAGTCAATAAGGATTCTACGTGTGAGAACTTTGATGCTTTGATGTTTTCATGCTTTGCTTTATGTATATGTCCACATAGCATAGTGTGGTGCAAAAAAAAAAAAAAGATAGTCTGATCAGACTATCTATCTGATCATAGTCTAGTTCTGCGCAGCTTCCTGCTACCATGGCTAGACTGTTTGTTATCTGTGCCAATTTTATTGCTTGTTTATGCACAACTTTCTCTTCAGGAAGGTAGAGACAATAGTATATCATACTTTATTATTTATGTCGGGTCACGTAGTTGATGAAACACTGATTAACGGACTGGTGGGAGTTCTGTGCTCTCTAAAAAAATGAAATGATCCATGAATAAGAACATCTTTATTAGCTGTCATGAAGATAATGCTAGTATTTTAATTTGAACCACTTCCTCCTGGAATGTTTGAAAACCTAGATCATAGAATTATAGATTAATCTAGACCAGGAAAGGACTTCTAGTTATGTGATCCAAATTATCCTTCTTGCTCGCAGCAGAGCCAGCTTAGACCAGGTTGCTTAAGGCCTTGTCCAGGCAAGTTCTGAGTGTCTCCAAGGACAGATTCCACATGCCCCTGGGCAACATTTTAACAACTTTCTTCTTTTCTCCTCCTTTTTTTTTCTTGTATCCAACCAGAATTTCCTGTGTTCCATCTTGTGTCCATTATCTCTTTTTCTTTCACTGAGCGTGGCCAAGACGACTGACTGCATCTTCTCTATACTCTCTCTTAGGATGTAGTAGACAGCAGAGATTTCTGTGCCCCTTCCCACACACCACCGAGCCTTTTCTTAAGATTGAACAAACTCAGTTTTTTAGTTTCTCTTTGAACATCATGTGCTTCATCCTTCCTTTAATCATCCTTGTGGCTCTTCATTGGACTTGCTTCACTGTGTCACTGTGTGTTTTGTACTGGGAAGCCCACACTACTTCTGATGCAGTCTCACAAGTGCTGAACCTTATGGACTTCATCTTTTCATTTTAAAAAAAAAAAAAAAAAATGCATCAGTGTACACTTTCTTGCTGCTTTTTGTACCTGCATTGTATCAGAGTGAAACAATTGGATGCTGTAATTTTTTTTTTTTTTTTACAAGGTAGTATTTGTATACCTGCAGAATTCTATATGCTTTATTTACTGCGTATAGAAGCAAGGTGTGATATGTCCGTTGGTTTCTTGAGGGGGGTTGGTTTTGGGTGGGTTTTTTTGTTTGTTTTTAAAATAACCCCTTTTCTTACAGCTCTAGCAGCTGAACTTGATTTTCCTGAAACAGAGAGACATTTTCCGAACTTCCATCACCAGCTCTTTCAGCCTTTGGAACCAAGTCTTGACTTCGATACTTCATCGTCCTGTTCTCAATACAGAATTTCACAAGACAGTAGAGAATTTAGCAAGGTACAACAGAAAAACGCTGATGGAGGAATACTTTGGCTTAAGATTTCTGTAAGATTTAAACGTATAATCCCTATACTGTCTTCTGTTCAGAAGAAACAATAATTATCTTTGATATACTTAGAACTGGAAGCATTTTTGCTGGTTGTAGCAGAAATGCGATCCAAAAATCAAATATTACCTTTAACTTTTTATCCTTCATATTTCTGAGAAAATGAATCTTAAATCAAGATTTTATTTTTCTGTCACTAGACTTCAAAATTTTCAACAAAAAGTCAAGACATGTCTATGTTTCTGAAAGTGGGAAACTCCAGTTTGAATATACAAAGAAGCAGTCTGCCTTCTAGTCTTGAAACAAATGGGCCAAACAACATTACATCAGAAGAAGAGTCTGTTAAAGAAAATGTTACTCTAGGTATGTACAGTATAGTCAGATCAATGCTTTCAAAATCAACCTATTGCCAATATGTAAATACCAACCCTTAAGGTGGATTTGCTGTGTTGAAACTGGGAAGGAACTCTTTACTTCTCTATCAGCCCTACTTTGAAATGTCTTAACTTTGCTGCTGCTCTCTCTAGCACTGTCTTCTCCACCAACTTTAATGCGTAGAACTCCTAAATTTTGCAAAGTTCTTTATTTCCTCAGCAGTTATGACTGTAATGCAAAAGCAGACCTGCATATTCACGTCACTGTAATGGATATTATGTTACTTATTACTTGTGCAGTAATTATGATGTTAGTGAAGAAATATCAACTCTGGCTGAAACTGTCAGTTTAAGTACTGACAAATACTTGTTCATGCATATCCATCATTTTGTAAGTTTGAGGAAATTAAGGAAGTTCCATAAATTGATTAAAATTTTTTGAGGTATACGTGTTAGAATCTCTCTGATCTTACTTGTTTTTCTTTTATACATTGTGTCCTTGAAGAAACCATTGAATTTTCCTTTTCCACTGTTAAGTCACACCAATAGTCATTATGTACTGCACGCTGTGATATTTGGTCTGATTACAGAATTGCTTTATCTATCTGCAAAATAAAGGGGCGGAAGAGAGAGGAAGGAATAAACTTTTAGATTACAATGTAGTAATTAATTTAGTAGATTGAAAGTTTATGATTCTGTGGCATTAAGTTAACTGCAGCTCATAGCAGGAAAAGTATTTTTTAATGTTTTGCAGTTGAATTCAAATTAACTTTATATTTCATGTATTCTAAAGAAAAGGACCAATCTGAAATTCCAAATGCAGCTAGTAGTAATCTAAATATTTCTGAAGCTCTTATTTACCAAGAATCAGGCATTTCAGCATTTTAAGGTACTTTAACAGAAAGCTGAACAGTAACAGGAAACACAGCACAATATTTTAAGTAATAGATGTATTTGTAATGTAAATGTTCCTGGTCAATTATCTTTGTTATTTGCATATGTGTACATCTGATTTTTGGAAACACACACTATTTATCTTCAAAGCTGCAAGCAACTATTCTGTGTCTATTATACTCCTCTTTCTCTTCAGCTGGCAGATGCTGGTAAAAAAAAAAAAAGTAATAAAAAAATGCCAAAAAAAGTAATAAAAAAATGCCAGAAGAGGCTTACACTTTGAGACTACCTGTGGTCACAGCAAACAGGATTTAGGAAACTCCCTTCTAACTTCAAAACATTCTATTTCTAAATTGCTTATAGAAACAATCTTTGTGGTTTAAATGTAACTGCAATATCTCCCCATCTCTTAAGTGTTTTTATAATCCCAAACCAATTATTCTTGTGCTTTAAAAGGGGGGGCAAAAATAACACAAGCAACAGGCCAAGCAAGTAAAAACTATTTTGGGTTGTCAGTTCAAGGTAGATTGCTATGTAAGTCCATCATCTGGAGAATTTTCTAGTAATGGCTGATGTTGCAGTGTAATTCCTCCTTCCGTGTTAACAGCTATTTATCAGGAGACAATATGCTTTATACATGTAAAACTAGATATTTTGTATATGTCAAAAAATGCAAAAAAATCTTTAAAGGAAACCTTTAAAGGTTTATGTGATATATTTCTGTGTGTATAAAAAGCTTATAGATAGCATGATGCTGGAGTTTGTGTAACTAATTTTATCAAACTTAGGTCAGAGGCATATTTAAAAAAAAAAAAAAAAAATTTTTTTTTCAATGACTCTGTTATTTGTTTGGCATACATTGTAGTGCTGAAATGCCTCCCTAGTAATTAAAATGCTGATACCCGATCTTTCTCTTTTCCCAGCCTCTTCTGGAAAAAAAAAATATATATCTTGATTTGTATGTGTAGATCTGAAGGGAAAGATAATTTAGGGTGCAATATTGTAACTTGTAGGAACAGCAATCATTGTTCCAATTTGGATGTTTTCTTCTACTTTGAAGAGTTTCTGCCCAAGTAATGGAGTTTTGGATTGTTTTCTTCCTGTTTTGGAGACTTTGTTGGAGGCCCAAAAGGGACTCAAAGGACTTCCATTTACAGAGTATAAATTGTAAAATCCATTGGCTTTTAATGTAGTTATATCAGCACCATCACGAAGTCTGTCCCTAAACATATTCTAAGAAGCAACAAAAAGTGTTTTTTGAAGTTGTTTTGTGTACAGTGAAGTAATCATTTTATGTAATGTTAATGGTATTATGTTTGAAGAAACTTAAACAGCCTTTTTTTAAACAAAATGTTTCTTCCTATTTACTAGACTTCTTATTATACATTACTGAAAAGTCTCATTATGGAGGGACTTTTTAAAGTTGAAACTGTTGTGTTAGCTAGAATTTTGACTCTGATAATTTTTGAAACAGGATCTGAAGAATCTTTTCACCCACTACAATTAGAATCTACTCCGAGCGATCGCTGTCAGAATGCTTATCAGCCAGTGGACCTTAGCACTGTGTTACAGAGATCTTTTGAACAAACCCCTGGAATTAAAAAACGGGGCATTGAGAACTGTATTTCATCTGCCAGAGAATACGAAGAACTGGCAAGAAATACGGAATGTATTAATCTCCAGTGTTCAATGGAAGATCTGCAAAATGAAAGTCTGAATCCACTGGAAGAGCAAAAATCATTTTATCGGCTAAATACCACACCAGTTACAATGGATGAAACTTTCCCTCAGCACTTATTAAAAGAGACTGTGTCTTCTGAAAAATTACCTGTGGAGGCATTTGATAAGAAGTACGTGAAGCTTCCTGAAAAATCAGTTCATGTACCTGAAGCAAATAAAGCTGTGGCACTGGATTCTCAGTGCAATACAAATATAAAGGAGCCAGACCAAGGCTTTCCAGAACTACAAAAATCTTCGAGAGTTCCCAGAGAAACCAGCTTGGGAGACTCAGACATCCATTTACAGGTTGTCGTACAACAGAATGGTCCTTTCCTGGAAGGACATGAAAAACATTGTAATTCTGTGCCCAGAAGCTCATGTCGTATTCCAGTCTGGGTGAGTAAAACAGATTTCCAAAAGCAGTAATTTCTGCAGGCTTTTTTGTTGGTTTTTTTTTGTTGTTGTTGTTGTTGCACCAAGTTATTTTAGACCTTTAATATCTGAAAGCTTGGCAAATGTTGATTTTACGATTCTAGTTTAAGACTTGCATGCTTCCTGGACTTCTGCCCTACTACTTCTTTCAGATTATAGCACTGAAATAATTAGCAGTAGCTAAAATGAGCTGGAGTTCCCATGGTTGTTGGAGGAGCTATAGTGTCTCTATTGCATCTCCCTCTCTTAGCATCAGTTGGTATAGCATATGCATCTGTATTACATGGCACGGTTACTTAACTGAACAGCCTCTATCCCTATTTAGAAGCCTGAAGGAGGTAAATACTTTAACCAAAGCATAAGCAAACTTAAGGAAATAGCTTTGTAACTTTAAAAAAAAAAGTTTTCCCTAGAACTAAGTAATTTAAACTTGGGGTGAGTGGAGGAGAGGTGGAGTTTTTCTTATTGTTTGGTTACTTTGGGTTATTTGTTTGGGTTTTCTTTAACACTGGTATATAACATACTTTGCATTGGACTTAGGTTCCAGGGTTTGCATACATTAAAACCTCAGGCAAAGTGCTCTTTCTGTATTTCATTTATTGCTTGGGGGCAGATTTTCTTTCTTCTACATGTTGAATGAGCCTCTTCTTTCTGACAAGATAACAGCTGTTGCTATTGCTGGAAATACTGATTTTTTTATTTTTTCTTTTTTACGCTGATGTCTTGTATAATGTATTTTCTAGGAGACTGAGTCAGGGTGTGGTATTATGGAGGAACCTGAACTCACTCTGATAAGCTCAAATGACATCAGTATTGCAGAATCAGACATTGAACATACTAACCAAGAGAAAATTAAGGAGGATAAAATCAATAACCAAGCATGTGTGGATCAGTCTGAATTTAATGTTTTTAATAAGGTGAGTCTTTATTATCTAATGTAATTCTGATTTTTAACTTAGGCTTAATCATAATAAGGAGAGGCCCCACTGTAGCAGTTAATCCACTGTTGCAAAACGAAAGAATGTTAGGGTTATCCGAGCTTAGTAATTGCTTGGATCATCTTGGTTTGATGTTATGTTTTCTGGACTGATCTAATAGATATTTGGGCTATTCTTTAAAATCTTCTTGTCATGTCAGTGTAGATATGAAACAGAACCATCTTGCTGGTGTTTGCAAGACTAAATTGTATCCCGTTAGTTGAAGACTTGAACGAGAGGACAAAACAAAAGCTACAAACTAAACAGGAGAAAAGGAAAAATCCCCTACCTAGTGGATGGAGCTACACCAGGCCCACACAGCCATTTGAGGTTTATGGGAAAAATATGATCAGCTTGTAATACTGCCAGGCTTAATTTGCCTTTGGTATGCTTTTTGCTGTTTGCTTATATAAAACAAAGGCCGTAAATTGTAGAGGGACTGGTTTGTAATGAGGGAATAGTTTGGGTGCTGAAGCAATAATGTAGAACCAAGTAATGTGTGTCTGTTAGATGAATACATTAGATGAAATCATGTTTCAATTACAGGAGGCATCTAGAGAAGATCCTAAAAGTGCCTAAGGATGGGTCTTTATAAAGTAATTGAAATGTGGGTAGGGTGGAGGTTGGCAGCTGGAGGCTGTACTTCTGCAGTGGGTGTTGCCTTCCAGCTGAGAATGGGGGAAGGAGACACAGCAGTAAGAGTGATGGGGAGAGCTAGAGAGAACAGGTGGAAAGAAAAACACATCCGTTGAGATGAAACTATGCAGCCCTGTATTAAGAACAAGCAGTTGAAATCTGGTGGGCAAAGGGTCTTTAATGGATTTTTTTTTTTTTAAAGTTTTAAAATGTTTTTAGAAAGTAGCTTTCTAATACTTACTACCAAGATCCATTTCTGGTGTTTTTCTTGCATCTGCTATAAAGGCGAAAGAGTATGTCTTTTATTTGCATTGCGTCTATGCTAGTGGTACAGTACTACCACTTCACTCAAATTTGTGGTGTATTTTAAGCATTTCCAATCACTGATTCCTTTTGAAACAGGAGATTTTACCGCTAGCTCCAGATGCAGATTATTCAGTGTTCGTAAGGCCTGACAGCTCTTCTAAAGCCCAGAGTCCCAATGACAATCACTTTCCATCACATCAGACTGCAGGTAATTATGTGTAACTTCAATATACTGAAGTTGAGATAAAGAAAGTCTGTCTTTATAGTATTAAAATCATCAATAAAATACACCTCTCCTTTGGGAAAACATAGAGCTTCTTTTACTTAGACAAGTGCATCTTGCTGTTCAGGCTTGGTTTGTAGTACATTTGACCCAGGTTTAATATGTATCTTATTGACAAGGAAGTATTGACTTGTCTCTTCCTGTGCCAGGCTATCTTTCATGAAAGTTCATAGTATCTACAATACACTGGGTTTTTTGTGTTGTAACTACTTAATTTTGAAAAATTCTGTGGTGTTTTGTGGTTTGTTGTCATACAGTTTATGCATCTTGGTTTTTTTATTTCCTGTTAGTCCCCAAGCTCCGTAGCCAAAGAATGTCTTTTTTTTCTATCCTGATGATAGTGTGGAACATCAGTAAAATACTGAAATATTTTTTGTCCAAGATGAACAGCAGTAACATGAAAGACAGGAATTGACAGAACTTAACTGTGTTAGAGACTTCTCAGGTCTTTGATATGTTTTGAGGCATCAAGATGCTTTTGATGCAGTATTTATCACAGTATTTGTCTTGGCAGACCTGCTTACAGTTATTAATTTCATAGGTCTGAACTGCTGCTTGTTTTGCAAGATTACTCATCATTCACAGTGTCATTCTCCTAGTACAATTTACCGAAGTAGTCAAGCTCAGCATTTTAGGAGAAATACACTGAAATGCATGACTTACTAGAGGCGATAACGCTCATCCCTAAACGTGAGAAATGTTCAGACTTTTCATTCTCTTTCACAGTGATGCTGCTGGAGTTTGCGGCTATGCCAGGAAGTTTGCAAGAATCTTTTTTAAAAAGAAAGAAGAACTTCATCCAGAAATCTCTGAAAAGAGTAGAAGAAATAAAAAATAGAGAGAGAGAAAATGAAAAGCCAGAAGCCAGACAGTTTCTAAGAGGAAAGTCCGAGAAGTTAAGCAGGGAAAAGGAGTCTCTTCTTATCTCTRGTAGGTTTATCTGGGGACAAGACATGGCATTAGGTATCTTTTTAGTTGCTGTTTTATATCAAAGAATAGATTTCACATTTGTTGCACCTTTGCTATTGCAGACTGGGATATTCTTTGTTTTCTCAGGGATGTGGGGAGCTTTTTTTTCTGCTGTCTGGCTACCTCTTCAGAATTGTAAGGGCCCTCTTCACATTTTCACAATCTGCCCACATGTGTAGTCATAAGGTGTCTCTGCAAATAATAGTTGTTTATCAAAGAACAACCATATTAAGCAAACTGATGCATCTGTAATGTCTGTTAATGGGGAGTTGGAAGTTGGCTGTTGAGAAGCATGGCTGGCTTGAAGTATAGGCAGCAGCCTCTTAAGTGAGACTATGAAGATTTATTTTTAACACAAGACATCACCTCCATTGTGTCTATTCTGCTAGCTTAGTTCTTTTTTTGTAATGTCATTTAGAAATCTTTGAAAACCTCTTATGCTTTTGCATTAGCTGGACTAGAGATTTAAATTTAAGATATGTTTGGTGCTTTTTTAGGAAAAAAAGGTGCAGTTACCAGTCAGTTGAAGAAAGTAGGAGAAGTGAAAGTGTCTTCTCCAGAGGACAGGAAGTCTGGAGAAATTGAAATGCACCAGCGTACTTCAAGGTATTGCATGAACACAAGTGGGAGAAGTTTGGATTAAAAAGAAGAGAAGTAGTTCATCTGTGTCTTGTGAAAGCTACTGGTCAGTCAGAGCAGTTTGTGATCTTCTGCTTGGACCCAATGCTGCTTAACATGAAACAGCTGGGAGGGAGAAGCCAAGTGTGTTAGATAGAGGTACCTGTTGGGAAATTCCCTTGCACAGCTGGCAATAAGAAACATGACTGGCAGCCTGCTCAGTCCATAGTGCTAAGGCAGCTTGTGCCAGTTAATGCATGAAACTAGATTAAATTTGAAGCAAAGTTCACAATTGCACTTGGGCATTTATTAACGGCAACATGCAGCAAGTACAACCTCTGAATGGGGTGTTTGTCAAGATGCAGTCGAAGAGGAATTTGAAGTGATTCTAGATTGCTGGAGAGCCGAGTCAAAATTTCCTAATTTCTAGCAATTGAGACAGTATAAACCCTTAAACTTGTTAATTTATTCCAGCTTTGCCACTTTCTTCCTGACAAGACACAATTTTTTTTCTGTTTTGACAGACTTTATAATCAACTTGCAGAAGTAAAGATCAGAAAGGAAGAAAAAACAAGGCAAGAAACTTATGCTAAAAACAGGGAAAAGGCTAAAGAGTTTCAAAAGGTAATAGTCTGCTACAATGTCATCCTACCTGGTTAGTTCTCATGATTTCACTTGAGTTTCTAATCAGACTAATTGAGATGTAGTTCTGTGGTGTGAGTGCAACTGAAACAGAGACCACCAAACCAGTCTGGATTTTAAGTGATGCTATTGGTATGTCCCACTTAATTTTCTTGTCAACACTATGGCTGAGCTAAAATTTTCTCTAAAAAACGTGTCTGCCTCGGGCTGAATTTTTCTGGTGACTTGAGGTTGAGCAAAAAGGCTGTTAGGGACCCCAGCTGCTAGAAAGTCTACTTGGCAAAAGAATGGCAGGGTTTTTTGTTAGTCCAAACTTCACTGAATTTCCATTATAAGGCAGTTTTGGAGGGGGTTTTTGGCTTTGTTGGCTACTCTAGGTAGCTTAAGATTCTGCCTAGCTGAGCACACCTGAAGTTTGCAAGAATCCTGTCTGGGTTTGCCTGCAGTTGCTCTAGAATAGGGGGTTGAACAAGAGGACTTGAGTTGTTAATTCTCCCTGTCCCCTTGCTGGGCCTCAGACAACCAGAAGGAAGGAAATGCTTGATGATGCTGACAGGCCAAGACTGCTGCTGGGGACTCCAGCCCCAACTCCTGCCTTTAGCCCTCACCACCTCAACTTTTTTGTGGTGGAATAAATTGCTTCTCCTTTTATATTGTTTTACAGATTCTGTAATTAACAGAAAATAAGAGAAATAAGCACACCTTCCCCCTGAAATCTG
Organism: Phoebastria nigripes; assembly: GCA_035582835.1. Classification (NCBI taxonomy): domain Eukaryota; kingdom Metazoa; phylum Chordata; class Aves; order Procellariiformes; family Diomedeidae; genus Phoebastria; species Phoebastria nigripes. The sequence goes on from JAYKAV010001610.1 coordinate 218,787, forward strand.
TGGGCTTTTTGGAGCAGTAGCAGTAACTGAACCCATTGCCCCATTGTCCAGACTTGCACTGTCCATACATGAGTAGTACCTCAGTTGTGTCCACCTTATTACACTCTTTCTAGTCTAGTCACTTAAGCTACACTAATGTAGTCTCATGGTTGGTTTTATTTGCAGAAAATGCTGGAAAAACTACGAGCCAAGAAGACTTGGAAAACACTGTGATTGGCAGAAGACTTTGAGCAACAAGGAACACTATGGTATTGGTACAGTCCCAGAGACCACTGAATAATGCAGACTTCATTAAGCTGATTGTGGAGCTATTAGCTCTAAGCTGTAGGAAAACCATAAGTAAACAAAACCTGTGTAGTACCCTAATGTTTTACTGAGATCACTACAGCAGCAGATTAACTACTGCTTTAAACATGGCTTTCTCCAATGGAGTAGACTGATGTTGTGAAAAGCCTTTCTTGATGTGCATTAGTGTTTTAAAGGGATATCATACTAGCTTTTGTAACATACCTGTATAAAACATTTTCAAATGAAGTGAGCTTTTAAGAAGACTTGAATCCTCAGGAAGCAAGACATTAATATCTTCTGTTAAGTTGAAATTTTAATCTGTTGTTTGCACTCTGTGATTTAAGATTAGGAAGTGTGGGTTCCTTTGGTCAAGAGCACTGGAAGGTAGGAAGGGAGTAAAAACCTTACACTGCTACTACTTCCAGATGTATTCAGAGCTAAGTAATTACACATCATCAGGACAAATTCAAAGCCCAACTTTTGCTGTAAAGTTGAATTTGGTTATCAACAGGTGGAATAGCAGGGCCATTTCCTTAAATCTGGTCCTGTTTAAAATACAGCAGGGAAGTCTTAGAAAGCTTGTTTTCACTGATTTTTTTCAGTCCCTGGTACAGTTGCATGTATGGCAGTAGCTAAAGCAATTTGTTACCCCCCCTCTAAGTAAAGAAAGAGTGTAAGACAAAAGCAGCTTGTCATTCAATGGAGTTAAGTGAGGCAGAAGCTTTTCACAACGCAAAGACAAGAGGTATAGAGATTTAGGCTCTTTCATCTTCACCCTCATAGTTCTGCAAGGGATACTCAGGCTCTTGGTGTGAATGTTCTTGTTCCTTTCTCACAGTATGCTCAGAAGGGAAGAGACCAAGACTGACTACACTTTGCTACCAGCAAGCCACAGGTGATCAGCTGCCATGACTTGCTTAGCCCTCCTTTGTTTGCTTACAGCATAGCAACAGGAAATAATGCCAGGCTGCAGCTTTCAGACATCAGCTTTATTTAAATGCTGTGCCATTCTGTACAGAATAAAGACCTCTCCAGAGCTTTAGTACAGTGGAGTTCAATGACAGGGAAGTGAGGGGAAAACAGCTGATGAAGCCTTTTCCAGTCAAATTACAACTTGATACACTCAGCTTAGTGAACTCTTCTGCCACACCAGCCTMAGCTTTGCCACCACATCTCCCAGACCCAACTGAAAGGGTAAGGGCAGAGGCTCCCTGTGCTTCTGAACCAGTTTCCAAATAACATGCACTAATTCAATTTACAAAGCAGTAAGGGAAGCTATAATAAATGTTTAATTCTAAATTACTGCAATAAACACTCTAGATAAGGTTCTTTCTCTGTTTGGAAGAACTGTGTAGTTCTTTGCAGCAGACTTGCAGCAACATCACCAGGACCTGAGAGAGGAAAAGCATCTATTAGCACTTTTACTGAAAAGAAAAGGCATTTGAACTCTGGGGCCTTCCTCACACTTAGTGTAACATGTCTTTCTCTAGTCTGAAGCAATTATAGTGGTGCTGGTATAAAAGCAGTAATGCAGGGAACATGTTCATACACATCTTGCTGAACAGTTAAGGGGCAGAAGCATGACTTCCAAGGCCAGCTCCCTAAGTATCCTAATTTTCTGTTTCCTGTAACTACTCACAGTGCCTGTAGCATTCCCACCCTGCACATCTTTCCTCCTTCCCCCCCTTGTTCCAGGATTACCCACTCTTAAGACTTCCACACAGCTCTAGGAATACATCATATTGCCAAGGGAAAAGGAAACAGCAATTAAGTTACAGGAATGCTCCTGCCACAGCTGTATCAACCTGATGTTCTCCAACTTCACATGCTACAGAAGTCAGCTGGTTTTAGAATGAGCAGCCTTTTGCCTACGCTAGCACCTCAAAACAGCCGAGGGCAGCAGATAAACATCCTTTTTCACTCTGTTAAGGTGTATCTCCTCATAAATAGACCATAGCACACACCAAGTGCCCACAGCATCCTGCAGAGGATTTCAATATGCGGTCACCGCGTTAAGAGCTGCTGGTTTTTCAGCCACGCAAACCCTCTTTGAAGTGACCTTGAATTTATTTTTAGTACCAGCAATTTTGCTAGGCGCTCTTACCTTCAGACTCACTTTGGTGGCACTCAGGTGATGTTTCTCACCCCTCTGACATGCAGTAACTTGACAGCAGACACTATGGGTTAAAGAGTCAGGTTTGGTTAGTGTAAGTGGAGAGTTACAACAAACTCAAGTTGGATTTAAATTGCATGGAGCAGCCTTTTGTGTCTTCCCTTTTTGCTTCTCTGTGTACAACAACCATCCTCTCACCAGTGGCTTCTGGAGTCCATGTTAACAAAGGTTCTAACTAGAACTTTTGTTCCTCTGTAGCTTAAGTGTTAGAAGTGCCCAAGGATACAGCCACATAACTACACCTCAGCAGGGACTTGCTTTCATCTCAACAGCAGCAGAAGGGAGCACTGTATCTCTGACCTACTCTAAAGCTTTATTCCCAGCAGACTTGGTGCCACATAATGTGGCAATTCAAGAGTCTGATGGACTTGCTTTACGGTCATGTCCACAGCTCACCAGAAACAGCAACATCCTAGCAGCCTTGGTAATGACCAGGTACTCTCACTGCTGTTACCACCAACTTGAATAGTGATTTAAGTCCCAGATTTAAGTTGCCCATCCTTTCTCATTAAGGACCAATCAGTCATGCCAACATGTAAGCCAAGTTGTGTACCAACAAGCCTAAAATCTGTTAAAAGCTCCAAGTACATAGGAATTCCTCACCACCAGTATCAGTCTTCGCTTCAGAAACTAGTACTACAAATTGCTGCACAGCTCTGTGACATCCGTTTGAAGTATATATACACACAGAAGAATAACTTGCAGATGAGCAATGTGCCCAGATGCTGCCAAAATCTGGGGTGATCACTGCCCCGTGATCTCTGCTACTAGACAACCATTTCTAGACTTTTCTAGAAGAGTTTACTGAGGTTTCAGTGTTCTAGAGTCATACCAAGTTAACACACAAACTGTAAAGAAGCATGAAACCATCTGAACTGACTAGTAACTCAGTGCTTACCTGTCAAACAGGTTATCTTCCACAGCCAATCCTTTTAACACAGCAAAATTTGCTTTGTTCTGTATTCTAAAGCACCTGTTAAAAAAAGAAACTGAATACACTTGCTGAGTTCCAGAGGCCAGTATCCAGTTCTCACACTGGAACATGAAAACAGAAAGCAAGCACACTCAAATCCTCAGAAGAGGACAAAGAATGTATCAGCAAAAATACCAGGTTTAACAGACACAGCAGAATGAAAACCAACGATGCCAAACGCTGAACTCCTGTAGCACTGTTTTTTGAACATCCCATCAGGAGAATGCTGTTGGGTGCAGATACCATACAGTGCAACAGCTGCACTATTTCTTCATCCACAACTGCTCATTTTAACATTCAAGCTTTTTGTATGCACCAGTTAGTGCCAAGTGATAAGCTAAATTTATGTACTCTTCCTTTCACAAAAGGTGCCATGCAACTAAGAGGGAAAACAGACTCCATGAATTTCACCTAATAGGAACAGCAGCTTCAGAATTCTTTTTTATATAATCCTACCGTGAAGGTTTTATACTTCTTCCAGAATATTTTGCTCATTTTACGTTAAAGTCTGCATTCTATAGAACAGAAGCCAGGAATTTTAATGGTATAGTAGTAAACTGGCTGAGCTGCTCAGAGATTAACTCTTTAAACTCAGAAACTTACAGATATAAAACCCAATATTGCTGCTCAGTGTGAAACTATCAAGCATCTACTTGACACAGAACAACAATGCAGCACGTTTATGAAGTCGCTCCAAGTTCAGACAGACACCAGTGCTTCTCTTCTTACCTACAGCCACCAAAACAAGAAATAAAAGAATCACTCCTTTGTGATCAAACGGGGAATAGATTGTTTCAAGCCATCCAGAAAACTCAAACCACAAGAAACAGTGTTAGAAATCAGGTACCTACACAAAAACCTGGCTGAAGAAGTTCAGCCCATGCAGTTCAACGTGTTAGTTACACTTGAAGTCCCAGAACGCACCATCTTTTGACTCTTACCAAGCTTTTCCACTTGAATCATTTTTTTCATTTGTATCAAAAGCATAAGTCAGTACCTAAAGGAGGACATAATGCATTATTACAGTTCCTAGGATGCTACATCTGCAGAGATTTGTCTTGCAGTTTTATCCCACAGAGCTAACAGGTAGTTCAATGGGTAAAGCGAAACCACAAGTTTATTCTGTGAGGCATTTCCAACGACACGAACCTACAGCGGAGATCCTATCGGGATAGACCTCAACATTTCTGGTACTATAAATTAACACAATAGGTAAAAATCAAACAGACTGGAAAGGTATCTCATACAGATCCCACTAAGTGCCTTTTTAACTTGTTTCAAGATATTTGGGGGAAGAAGGAAGGTAAATGATACTTATCTTCCCCAAATGTTAGTGTAACTCCTTCATATTAGCAACAGTTTTAATGCTAAAAATTAATGTTACCTGAAAGGCAAACAACAAAGGGAATTAACTACGAAATTGTACTCAAACAGAATCCGCCCTATAATTTTCCTTGTAAGTGTTAACTTACTAGTAGAAGTAAAACTACCAGTTTAAGCAGTTAAGCTGATCACCTCCTTTTTGACTGAGAAATTTCTGTGAGTGTTCTTTGGACAAATCAAAGTTAAAATAAATTCTTCACTTAACAGAGTGAATGCCACATTAAAATACAGTAACATAGTGTTGAAACAAGTCCCTGAAACCCTCCACAAGTCAGTAAGCTTGATTTGATACAGACTTCCAGCCACTGAAAACCAGAGCCCTTCAGTCATTAAGGAATATGCAGAACCTCAGGTGTCATACTAACCCTAGAAGGGGCTTCAGACTTCTGTGAAATGGCATCCTGCATTTCTTCTCTCATTTTCTCTAATTGTATACCACCTGAAGAAGCAAGGTAAGGTTACAAAAACTTGACATGTATGTGCATACAAACCAGCAGAACCTAGAGCAGTACTTAGTACTTAAGTGGTTCTAACCACCACAGGCTTTCCTGAGAGCCTCTCTATTTGGAATCACGCTTAAAGCTACTATAATATCTGAATATTATCCTATTTAATTTGACAGCTCTTAACTTCCTGTTTATTTTTAAAAGAAAGTCACACAGTCATGATCTTTGCTCACTGACACAAAACACTGTGTTAAATACTCAGATGCCCAGAATAAAGTGACTTGAAAAGGACACTCATGTGATAGATTTGTTCAGAAAGGCTATTCTCACTCACTCTCTTCAGAGCAGTTGAACATTTTGCCAATCATCACAACAATTTTCTCACAGCATTCTCAAATTTGGGGGAAGAGCAGCTCTTTTGTTTTCTAAAGCAACACTGCATCTTCTCAGTAAGAAAAAACAGCAATAACGAGCTCACCAAGTTAAACACAGACAGCTAACCTGCAACAGGCAAGGGTTAAAAAACAATCTATCACACTAACTTACCAAGATGCTAGTTCAGACTGGACTATCATGTGGACTTCCTAAAAAGAAGTAAATTGTTGCAAGTGAGTAATAGTTCCAAGTTTCTTCAGCATTTTAGTAATTTATTAAGACTTCGGCACTTTTATACTGAATATGAAGCAGGGAGACTGTAGTCCAGTTATGCTGTCTGAATGCTAATGCCAAAACAAAGCATTTCTTTTGAAATCAGAGCCATGGCCCAGTCTATCACACAACTAACAAAATCAATCTGCAATGTAAGAAATCAGGAGAACTATGGCACAGAAGATACAACTAAGGGAGTTATCTAACAGTCAGCTGGTACTGTGATGTAAAGGAAACACGTATGAGATACCATTTTAAGACCACTTACAAATATGCTGTAACAAAACATCTACAAGAATGCAGCACTGCATGTATTTTTCCTCTACCTGCTAATTCTACTTCCTTTAGTAGGCAGAATGCAGGATTCAAAAACAATCAAAACAAGCTAATCCTTGGGATTTTACAATAGCTACATTTTGAACTATGTTTGCATAATTGTCCCACTAAGCAAACCTGTTACAGGCCTCATTGTCACCACTGCAATTAACTTTACAGTGAGGAAAGCATAACCTGTTACTCTTCTAGCCACGTTTTTCAATTCAGACACACAGTGAGTTGTGTCTATTTGCTGAATAACGAGGCATAACAATTAAGTCTTCACAATGTCTACAGAATAGCTTCTGGTTTTGCAGCCTAGCCAGTTAACTTTAAAAGAAACATGTTGCTAGCTGCCATCTCGTACTTGGATTTGTGTTTCAAAATAAAATATTGCTTCTTTGTAAAAAGGCAGCCAAAAAGCTAAAGACTTGAACTTTTATGATCCTCATCCAACTACCTCCACCTAGGAAAAAACAACTATTTCCTCAATACTTACCCTTAAGTAGAGGCTTTCTACTGTGTTCCAGACATCACAGGAATGCCCCTTTAAGAAGAAGTATTTTGGAAAAAGGTCATCAATTTAACTATACTTTTATCTCATAACAGTTCAGCAGTTCCTCAACATTGTATCTGACAAGCTTCCCAGTAAGAAACTTTCAATCTACTTGTTTCAACAGAAATACCAAGTTTAACCAGCACATCTGCATGAAAACCAACGATGCCAGCTGCTGAAATACTGTAGCACTGCTTTTTGAACACCCTATCAGGAAGATACTGCTGGGTGCAGATACCATACAGTGCACAAATTAGTCTGATTACTTGCTGTGGAAATAGCACTTGTCTGAAGAAATCTAATACTCTTAAGCTGAAGTGCAGAAGAAAAGCTTACCTCTTTCACCAACACGTTCCACAGAAGTCCACTGAAGTAATAGATTCATGTACCAGAAGGCCAGCAAACAGCCATAAGAATTCAAGCACTCCAAAAAAGTTACAACTGCTGCAGAGCTGGTGTGTTCATCTGCAAAGTCTGGAAAGAAATCGATGTAACTGAACTACACTTCTGCAGATCTGGAACATGAAGCTCATGCCCTAGATTCATCAGTATTTGAATGAACTGCTGTTTGAATACATGCAAATATTGTCCCTTCATCTAAGTAACACAACTAATATGTTCATCAGCTGTGGGTTGCAAAAGAAGGGTTTTTTCTAAGCACTAGGTTCCAGGTTTTTGTCTACAGCAACAGACAAAAACTGAACACGTGCTGGAACAGACTGAATGCATCAGCTTTCATTTTTCCACTGTTTTTGAAACAGCATTTGAAGCTATTTCTCAGTTTACTATATACTTACCATTAATAACTGTCACCTTCCACTACTGTGTTTTCTATTTTTACAGACAGGTATCATTTGGACTAAGATAACTGTGGCAAGAAGTTCAGTATGAGGTATGCTGTCCTAAGAGCAATTTATGCTGTGTCAAACCACTGTATTATCTGGTCCAGTACCCTTACTACAGCAACGGCCAAATAAGATGCCCTGTTCCTATCCTCTTGCTTAAGTATGTTCTTGTAAGGTTTCATTACTTGCCCAGCTTTAGCTCAGGGCTTCCCATGTTAAAGATGTTTTCCTGTCCAGTAATCTTACATGGCGTTTTCTTCCATGCTATTTCGTAGACTCTCCTGAAGCCACACAAACTTGGTAACATCCTACAGCAAGAAGTTTCGCAGCTTTAGCAATACATACGTGCAAGACTACCAGCTTCTTTTTGCTGTCCTCCCTGTTCTTGCAATGGGACATGCTTTAAGGTGAAATTTTACCACAGGGAAGCAATCAGAAGCTGCAGCTGTATAACACAACCCGGTACAGAAAGTGTGTGGGAGGGGCACCACCAGGAGACTAAGTGTACAGTAGTTCTCCCAACATCTTCAGCAGATAAGACCCCAGGTAGTGTCCAAACCAAATCAGATAGATTAAGTTGCCCTGCAGCATTCAAGATCAGGTGAAACCAAAGTATTTCTATATATAACTTCTAACAAAAACTGCATTTAATATACAGGTATTCAAGAACTCAAAGTTTTAGTTTTCTTTCAAGCAGAGGCTACAGGCTCTAATTTTGGTCAGACTGGTAAGAGATGTTGCACTGAACTCAATACCTTGGAAGCTTCACAGCTATGAAACACTGTAACGTATTCATACTTGAACTATGGAATACTGTTTTTCCAAAACATTTTGTGAAGCAAAGCAAAAAAGCTACCTGAAAAAACTAGGGACTGCAAACCAAGTAACAGCTTACCTTGCACATCAAGAAAATTGAGCAGTATTTCCTCTTCCAAAAGCAACATAAACTACAAGAAAAAAAAAGTAAAGCGATAAGAACTATCAGATATGGTCAAATAATTGAAGATTCCTAAAGACAAAAACTAGGTTTCAGCAATCAATTTAACAGTTGTAATAAGCTTGATTTTCATGTGTATTTATTCAGTTCTAATCAGAATTGAAATTTAGTTCATTTCTGAGTCACTCAGCAGTTGAACAGAAAAATTCATCACATGAACTGCAGAATGAGCGAGACTCCACATACCACCTCGCTATGCCTTACCAAGCAAGAACCCCACTCCTAGATCCAGGATGAGTCTTTCAAGCCATAGAGTATTTCTCAGGTAGATGCCTAAAAGAGTCACATTTAGCCATTAATTTTGGACCAATATTAAATGTGATCTTCAACTAATGAAGAGTAATTTTTGCAGTCTTACTCCCTAGAGCTACCAAGTTGCAATTGGGAAACCCCAGACTTCCTTTAGGAAGATTTGGAACCTTAATTCAAGCATAAGGAATGCAACTTGACCTGCTCTCATTATACATAGTACCTATTGTAAATCTCAGATTGCCAATTACATTTTGAAGGAAATTAAACCAGTAGATCTTAAGTCTTTTTCTGACAACATCCATGTTCAGCACGGACTACTTTTACCTGCTGAACAGCTGTTGGTTTGTTGCTGACAGAGATTTGGTTATTAGAGTATTTGAGTGAGGCAGATCACCCTTTGGTTATTTACATCTTATTGATTCACAGGTAAACTTTTCAAACAACTTTTTATTTCTACTGCTACCAAGACAGCCTTGTCATTTAGGAGTTAGCCACAATCAGACCATTTCTACACATTCACTAGTCATGTTTCCAACTGTCTAAAACAGCTCTGAGAAAGGTATTTGCAATTGGGACAATGCTTGTTAAGTACTGTCATTATATAGAGCTTTCATCTTCTGCTTAGTTATGTTCACATCAGACCCCATTCTGGACAGAGGAGAGCAAGACGGGAAAAAGAATCCTTTAAACTAAGATTCACTATGCTGCTACAGTTATTTTTAAGATAACTTGTAACTTCAGTTTATTGTATTAGATTCAGGAGCAGAGAATTAGTTTTCTGAAAAGTTATTCTGCATGAAATAGACAACCCCAATCATACAAATTGATTTTATCATCATTCGAATGCATTAACCATATTTTGCAATAAGACTTTTGTCTAAGTTGACTAACCACTTTTGCATTTTTACTGTTGGCATGAAGATTTGCACTTCAAATGAAGAGCTTCAACTCTGTCTTCAACCCTTACTCAGTTCTTGAAGTATTTCAAAGCATAACCTGCATTTCCTTAAGATACAGAAAAATAATCCCTCAAGAACTCACAAAAAAGTCAGCTATGAAAGAGAAAGGGGTACAAATTGCCCTTTGTAACATGAGCATGTGTACATATGTATGCAAATGCATACACTTTTCTATACTGTGCTGCTGCTATGTTACAATATTTGGAACTTGTTTTCCTATTTTTAATTACATAAATTCTACGATCCATTGGTTAACATTAGTTAAGTTGCAGAAGTTAGCATTTCAGCAAGATTATCAGCCACTGAATCAAGGATATTACACACTTGATACAGGACAGCACAGAAGACACTTAAAAGCTTAGCAGAAAGACAGATTATACTTGTTTTGTAACTGTCTCAGACACAAGCCCAATATACTCACCTTAAACCAAATCTGACTAGGTTGCTTGGTTGACAGGTCAACATTGACTTCAGATCAGTGTTTTAAAACCAAGTAGGCCATGAAAAAGGTATCTGAAGAGTGACCACTGCCACCTCATCTGTTAGTTTTCTGTTCACTGAGGTGAACCTTGCAGAAGGCTAGAGTTCTCAGCAGCACAGTCTTCTTCCTCCTCTACTTCGATCACATGAGTTGATTTCGCACATTTTGTTTCTGGCTTTGATTTTTTCTTACTGGGAATTTTGCTGCTTATAATGAAAGAGCTGTTCTCCTAAGAAAATGGAAGACAGAATTATTCACAAGTCTACTTTTGAGATACTTAAAAGGTAAGATTTTGGTACTAACTTTGCAAACTTTAAGAACTCTTCAGAGAACTCCAGAATTCCTATACATTCCAGCATTATTTTAAAGAGGAGAGTGTGGACTCTCAAAACAACTTCCTTCTGCATTACAGATCAGAATTCACAGGTATCACACAGTTAACTCTGGATGTAAACTCAAGAATTAAGTACACAAAGCGTTATCTACTAATTCTTTAACCTCAGAAGAGAAAGAAGGTTAGAAAGTTTCTGAAGTTGAGGAATATTTACTCACCACTACTCTGGCATCAAGGTCTTCTTGATTATCAGAATTCAACCTGTCATCATCATCACTGAAATATAAAGATTCAAATCAAGCTCTGTACTTGTATAGTAGCCTAAAAAGTGTAAATTATTTTCCTACCACAATCCCTGGTTTCTCTTAATGTGTATGGAAGTGCTACAGCTTGTAGGTGTAAGATAATACTACTTCTACATGAGGTTGTTCTCAAGTGATAGTTTCTGACAGCAGAATTACATTTTAACTAGCAACACTGGCAAGACAGAAGCAGTGCTTAGCAGCAAAACAAAGATTTAATAGTAGACATCAATAGTAGTATTGAGGTATTTAGGATTACACTGGCAAACAGGCTAGAATGTCAGCAAGTTACAAAACAAGCAGAATACAATCAAGAAAATAAGAGGATAGGCCTCGGCTAACTAGAGTACACACCTGTCTTCCTGATACTACAACTGAGAAATATTATCTCCATAGTGCCATGAAACACAAGTATGAAATTCAATTCCACTATTGTCCAACAGGTTTTTGTCTCAAGATAGGAAAGAACTCCCCAGAAAGACATTAAGCCATTTTAGTACTATGGTTTCAGAAGTGGCACCAGGAGGACTGGTTCCAAAACCTAGAAAATCTTTTAGTACTTTATATAAAGAATTGAGTGTCTGGATAAGCTGGCTTGCATTTATTCTACAGAATTTTTGTTTCTTCTGCTCTTTTGTAAGACAGCAAACTAATTATTGTTACTCATTTTACAGGCTCACCCTAATACTTCAACTCACATAAATTAGCAGTTTTAAGTGATTACTGAAATGAACACTAGCTGAAAGACAGCTTTGTACCTTTCCACTGTCTTTTAGGCTTTCTAGTTTTAAGGTGCTGAGTATATTTACAACATTAAGTATTCTTGCTGATTTACTGATCCCTTTGTTGCAAGTTAACTGTTTGACCACAAAGACAGACCTAAGATGATACTTCAATGCTTAATAAAGTAAAAAGGAAATTAAAAAATATTCTTTAGACTTTGCCATAAAATGCTCCACTTCTTTATTTGGGATAACTATAGAGGAACTAATTTCAGGAAATACCTTTTTTTAAAAAAAAAAAAACATTTCTACCATGTCATTTTAATGAGACAGTACAAATCACCACTTGAAACAATGATCAGTCTTTAGATTAAAAATATCTCATTCTATGAGAAGTTCCAAGTCACATTTACAAGCACAGAATCCCAAGTGGCTGAGTGTTTTGTTCCCAAAATAAACAATGCTTTCATAAGCAGATATTCACATTTAGATTACACAATGTCGATATAGGCTAAAAGGACAGCATAGAAACTGAACTTGATATACCTACAACTCTGTCACAAAATCGCATGCTACTACAAGCAACTGTACTATCTCCTGAATTCCTCAACTGTAACAGTAGCAGATTGTACTGGTCTGGCTGGGATGGAATTAGCTTTCTTCATAGCAGCCTGTATGGTGCTGTTTTGGATTTGCAACTAACACAGTGTTGATGCCATCCCCACTCCAGCAAACAGGCTGGGGGTAACCAAGAGCTGGGGTGGGGTGTCATGGATCTACACACAAACTTATATTGTAGTTAAGAACAAAAAAGCAAGTTTTATACCACCTAAAAATATAAAGACGAACTTACTTCATCTCCTGGATAGGGGAAATAGGGCCTTCATCATCTAAATATTTGTGTTTCCGTACTGCCAGACATTCTCTTTCTAAGTCTTCACTAGCTTGAAGTGCTTTTAAAGCCTTTTTGAGATGTTCTTCATATTTAAGCACTTCAATATACTGGAAATATCCCTTTGCAGCTGCTTGCTAAAGAAAAATGCATCAGGTGAGATCTTAAAAATATCACTGTAAAGCAAAGAAATAAAGCATTTCTATTCTCAACGGAATTGTAATATTAAATTGACACATGTATTTAGCTGTGTTTGTCTTAAAGGCATTAAACCAACACCACCAAGTGTCCTGTTTAACAAAAATAAAACCAGATTTGTTACATTGTAGCACATCAGGCAGAACAGCACAACATACCCAATTTAAATTCACAATTTTTAGACTAAATACAGAAATAAGACATTTATCCCACAAAACAGAGGACTCACCTCATAGCCAAGAACCATCTTTAAGGGAATGTGTTTCTTCCCATAATGTTTTTCAACAAAAGGGAATTGAAAACCTCTATCTAGAAGCCTTCTCTTTTGCTCTTGTGGTGAGGCTGTTAGTGGTGGCCTCCCCATAGGCATCTGTGTGCTCTCATACTTTTTCTTCTTCTTCCCTGAGCCACCCTTGTATTTTCGGTGGGCAGCAGCCTTAAACTTCTTTCCCCTGAAGTGATAGGCGAAAATGGCTTTCAAATTGAGTTTTGACTTCTGCTTTTTGGCAGTTTCTGATGATTTCACAGGACTTTGACAAGACAGAGAAGAATCTGAACTTTCATTGTCAGGCACTCCTGCAACAGATTCTGCTTGTTGCCTTGAAGGTTGAGATCTCTTTTTTTGCTTTGAAGGTGCAGTGGTACACTTAGGATGGTATTCACTGCCACTAGCAGCAGAGAGATTGCTAAAGAAGAAACAATATTTACTTCCAAAAGAATGTATACTTTTATGATGTTTTTATGATGTATCACACAGGTTCTGTACATGAACTAGAAATAAAAACTCACATTTCTGAATCACTGCTGTCCAGGAAAACCTCAACTGAAGCAGCTGATGATTTACATACACTGTTAAGCTCATCTGAAGACTCCTCAGGAGCAGCATTCTTCTGCCTTGAACGTGAACACTCCATTTGTGTATTTGTTTCACATGCATGTACCTTATATGGTTCTTTCTGCCAACTGCATATTAGCTCTTGGGCATCAGGGTAATCAGAGCCAGAAGCCTGGGATTCATCTGCATCAGTCATGTTTCAGTTTGCCCTAAAAAGCAATGAGAATTCAGGAAATTAAAATTCTACGTTAATCAGGTAACAAGCCTTCCACCACTCCACCTAACAGGGTAAACTTACAAGAACAATCTGTGAGCAAACTTCAACATAGCTTTTCCTATGAACCACAAGCAAATGTATTAACCTTCAGAGTAACGGTTAAGTTGCAGCCACTTATCTCAAGATATTCATAGCAGGATTTAGGTCAGAAGGGATTTTTACAGCTCTCTTGGTCCAACTCCTGCTCAAAGCAAGGCTAACTTCAGAGTTGCATCAGATTGTTCAGAAACTTGTAGAGATGAGTTCTGAAGGTTTTAACCCTCTCCCTACTAGCAATAAGTTTTCCCTTAAATAAGCACACATACGTGTGGCCAACAGCTTCTTATACTTGTAAGAATATTGCAGTTTTAAGTCATACACAAATACTCACTTCACTGTGGTTTACCTTTTTAAACTAATCTAAGACCGTGTTGCCATCAGAAGCAATGCCATCTTCCCTCTGTTCTTCTGCTAGCTACACGATACCTAAAGCCTCCTGCTCTAACAATCAACCCTTTGTTCACTGGTTATCAATCGACATGGAGACTAGCCCCACAAACAAAATGTTAATTTTCAGTCGAGTCTGCAAGACAACCCAATCCACCCCTTCAGCTGCCCAAGTCTATACAAAAGGGACTGAAACACACAGCAGAGGAACCTGTCCTTCCTATGTAATAGCCTTGAGTTATTTTACCTGCTTGTTAGTCATTTACTAGCCCTGTAGATATGTATCTTTGTAATTTCACTGTGCTTTTTACAGTTTCACAAACCCATCACCATACCCATTAATATTTCAAATGTAGTTACACACAATTTAGCATCTGAAGACACTACAGTGAAACAAAAATCTCTGAAGTAAAACTCTCTAAGACTCAATCTGGAGTTTTAGAAAGCAGGCATTCTTTATTGCGACATCAGGCAGCACTGGGGATCGCTCCGCCACAAGTGCTCTGATGGGTTAACAGAACACCTTTATTTATATACAGTAAGATTATACATATTCATTAGATTTCTCGGAAAAGGCAGTCTTATGGTAATGAGTTCCCAGAATTAATTTACATAGCCCAAGCATGCACAGTAAAATTAGGGTTAGGGTCTTTTCATCCTCCAGTGGTCATCCATAGTCTTCCTCATGCTGTCCGCTAGCTGCACTTTGGGCTTCCTTTGTCCATATATAGTCATTGAGTTAGCTCATCTGTTCTTCAACCCTGGAATGTTGCAAGGAGGCAGTTCTCTGGTACTTTATCTTGACACGTTTGTTCTGAGACCTTGTTATCAGTGATTTACTCAGGAGATCTAACAAGCTAGCCCAAGGTCCATTTAATCTTGTCAGGCCAGAAAGTGCTATGTTTCAAGATAACCAAAACTATACAAGTAATGAAAGAAAAATACAAGGAAAGCTTTAGTCAAGGGTTGTCAGGGTTTTAACCCTTTCAATAGCAGAACTCATCTAATGTCCTTAGATAACCTGCTATTGTCTGGATAACAGTTTCGTGTTTCAGAGTACAGATTACAGCACAGATTCAGGTAGAAGGCTTCCCAAAAGCATGGKAAGACAAAGGTATGCAACAGCAAATTGAGAAGTCTGAAAATACAGTAGATACATATAGACTAGCAGTAAAAAATAGCAGGCCAGAACAAATGGCTATAGAACATGAACAGCCATGACTGCTCACAATATTAAGTTCCGCTTCTTCTCTAACCCATACAGCTACAGTGACCTCGAAGTTATTCTCAGAACAAAGAGGAAAAAAAAAAATCACAGATCTGCTGCAGCCATACATTTGTGATTGATTTTTAAGCCGTCTACATTTAGATGACTTTTTGCATCATCTAACTGTTCAAGGCAGAACCTACTCCGTTGCATTTTTCAAAATGAAAATACCTCATTCCAAAACTGCATTAAATGCAGGCTTAGAAGTACACTAGACCTTAAACTCACCCTAATGCACTTAAAATAGCAGCACAGGGGCCCAATCTGCCCTCCGCTGTGAGGAAAGGTGATTTTTGACAGCAACCTGCACCTATACCCTGGACGAACTGCGGGCACACCGCTAACATGGGTTCACCCAAGGCTTGACAAACACAACGCCCAGAAACAGAACAGCCTGACATCAAAGCAGGAACACATGCACCAACAGCACTCAACTGCACAGGCTGCGGCTGGTACTTACAGTTAGCAGCTCGGCATCATTCACCGCCTCTACCGCAGCTCTATTCTGAAGAGCTGGCACGCCACACGGATCCCTTAGGGAAGAAAAACAACCAACATGTAACTGGCTGATTATTTCATACAAACTTCTCTCCTCCCAAAAGAGCCATCGATTACTTCGCCAACATTTACCTCAGGTTGAAAGGCGCTGGACACACCGCTCGCCCCCCCTCGCCGAGCTCGGCTGCCAGCAGCGCGCTGGGGCCGGCGCCACAGCAGACATTTTGTACCTGGGCACCCACCAAGTTACCACAGGTCGGGACACCCCACCGGCACCGCTCCCGAGGAGGCACTCACCAACGGCCGCCACACAGCCCGCTCCTGAGGACAACCCCCACCGGGGCAGGCCGGGCCGGGCCGCCAGCCTGCCCCGGGCCCTTCTCCGCAGACCCTTCCCCGCCCCGGCGGAGGCGCTGGACGAGCGGGCACGACTCGATACTGCCGCGACTCTTCCCCCCTCAGCCGGGTCCCTCGCTCCCACCGCCCCAGCGCCGCGGATGGCAGCGGATACCGAGCGCGCCCTCACGCACCTCCCCCTCGCCTCACGCATCACCGCCACAAAGAGCGCGAAATGGCCGCCCGAGAGCTTAAATAGCGCCGGGCGCTCGCGAGAGGCGCGCGGGCTGACGGGAGGGAGGGAAAGACTCGCGGTCCGGTACCGCCATGCTGGGGGTGGCGGGGCGGGCGGTCCTCGGGACCGGCCCGCGGTGGGGGCGGGCAGTGCCGCCGCGCAGCCCGGACGGCGGGGCAGGTACGTGCGGTCAGGCGCTAGCGGCGGCCGGATGCGGGGCCAGGGATCGTCCGCCAGGGCTTTTGCAGGCTCGGGCAGTGCGGGGCAGCTCCTGGCTCTTTCCCCGCCTCGCCCGGAGGGTCCGGGCTCCCCTTCAGGGCGCAGTTCCCGCGCTTCTCGCTCGGTGTGAGACTGCGAGGAGCTGCTCGTTGCACCGGTCGGCCTCTCGTTACTGCTGTCCTGCCTCTCCTTCCCTCTGCCGCCCAGTCTCCCTCGAGCTAGCGGCTCCAGCCTGAGTAATCCCTTCTTTTCTCTCACAGCCATGCCGAGTGGGGTGTCAGCTTTAGTGTTTCTTCGCTCCAGCGCTCTTTGCTGCCTTTCACTGCCTGGGTGCTCTTCCTAAGGACCCCGGTCTCGCCTGGCCTGCCTGTTCTTGCCCTGCCACGACCCATCCCTTCCCCAACTCCCAGCCGCACAAGCAGATGCCTCTGCTGTCCTGCAGCCTTCCTCTGCCACGTACGGGATCTCCTTACATTGCCCCAGTTGAGGAATACAACCTCTGCGGATGCATCTGTGGATGTTTTGCTCTTATTGGTGTAATCGCTAAATTTCTCTTCTCTCACTGACTGGCATCTTCAATTTTTCCCTGATATTTCTTTTTCCCCCCACTTTGACTCATCTATAGCCTGCCTATAACCTCTCCTTTCTGGCTTCTACCTTCCAAACTAGTTTTAATTCAGGTTTTGATACTAGACACCCCCACCCATTAATATCATGGTTCCCATTTCATCTGCATTCTCCTGGCCCTTGACTACTCTCTCTGATGTTTTCTTCCTGCTTCAAAAAGATAGGCTTTTAAAGTCTTTTTAGATGCTTGTTCTCTCCATTCTTGTTGCACCATCCCAGATCTAATAATCTTATTGTCCTTTTAGCATTTGTGTTCTTTCTTTGAAAGTCTTCTGTAATTCAGTGTCACTCCACCCCTCCATGATGGATCTTAATTGTCTGTTGTTGTCTCCTTTCAGGTTCTCCCTCTCCCACACCACACAAACTCCCCTGTGAATGCTTTCCTTGCGGTGGCGAGTCACGGATCTACTTCTCTTTTGCGTCCTTCCTGGTAAGGACTACTGTCTAGCAATCAGATCGGGTTTATTATGGTACATCGAGCTTTTCCCACAGTCTTTCCCTCCTTTCTTGATTGTGGGGAGCTGACTACTGTCCTTTAAACAGCAGGTGATGGTCAGGGTGTTATATCTGAGCCTACATATTTGAACTGTGTCCAAGTCTTGCCTCTGCCTTTTGCACAACAGCAGTTCTAGCCTGTTCTCAGTCTGTTTCAGGACTTTTTCAACCGGTGTCTTGAGGGCTGGCACAGCCTCCTTCTGGATGTGGCAAAAGGTTCTTGAGGGGATGAGGATCATCTAAAACAATGCTGCCAAAGCCATCTTCTCACGTTCTTTCTCAGACTAATTACTCACTTTTTTGTGTTCAGTGCACACTTAAAGTCTTGGGGTATGATTCACTCCATCTGACAGTAGGCTTCAACCAGAGGCACCAAATCCAGCCTGTTACTTTCTCCTCCACAGCCAGAGGAGGGAGGGAGTCAGCTGTGGAGATGGATAAGACCAACTAAGATGAGAATTACTATACACAAGTAGCTGTCTTTCTCCCTTTCTCTACTGCTTGCTACAGCAGTACTTTGGGGTAGCTGAATTTTGAGCTCAAAGACTTTGAGCTCAAAGTTAGGTGACTGCTATGATCTCCCAACTCTTTTTATTTCTTTTTTCTGCTGGGTTTTTTTCCTTTACACAGACTCAAGAGGCTGATGGTATAAGGACAGTTATGATTTTTGACAATCATAAAAGCTAGGATTTTTTTTTAAATGGAAGCTAAAAGTATACATAAACAGCTAGCTCACATCATGGTCCTTCCTAATAAAAGCTCTGTCAGGTCTGGGATTGAAATTAAGTTTTTGGCTTTTTCCTCCAAGGCCTGAGATCTGGGTAAGTGGGACCCATTTTCTTTTTCTGCTGTGTGCAGCAAGCATGTGCCTAAGGAGTTAATGATTGCTGTGGCTGATTTATAGGTAGTGTATAATCAGCTGTTTCTGCCCTGAGCTAGTGGTTTGCCCTAGTAGCTGACTTTGCTGTTGCAAGGCTGACTGAAATATAGTTCATTTGTAAAGGGGTTCTTAAACTTATGTTCAAACAAAACTTTTTGTTACAGGCTCTGTACGTGTACAGAACCTGATACTGCAGAACTTGCTGCTGTTGTTTTCTGTTTTGCTGCTACCCTGTTCCCCGCTGGAAGGGGAAACACATGCCCAGAATCAACTGGAGACCATGTCACAGCTGAGGTTGAAAGTCCACCATAGCCAATGCTGGAAAAGTAAACATTAAGGTAGGGAAGACCTGAGGATGCAGCTAATGTGCTCAGAAAAGCCCAGTTTTCTTTCAAAAGCAAATTATGACTCCAGGCTTACAAAGGACAGATAAATCTCCTGACCTGTCCCTTGAACTGGGTTCAGCGTAGGATGTGTTTTGCCTACAGCCAGCTGTAAGCTTGAGGACTAGCGTATGTAAGCTCTGAGCCAGCTATAGAGCTGACAGACACATCTTCCAAAGCGCATAAGAAAATTAACATTAATATCGAAGCTGTTAGTCTTTCCTTTGATGGCAGAACTACAATTCTACTGTTGTCTATGTATTCTTGAGTGAAATTGAAAAATAAGTAACATTGAAAACAGCCTGTTTTAATCGTTAAACTATTATCCTTGTTGACAGATCAGTTGCTCCTACAGCGTGGTGTATTGTAATTTCTTACCTGAAGAAATCAGCACCAATTAGGAAATGGCCAAAGTCGAAAGGTTTGCTTTTCATGTTCCAAGCCTGGAGGAGCTTGCTGGGGGTAAGTCATGCAGCGTGTAACTTTTTACAAACTTAGAATGTACTCTTCAAACTTACCTTAAAGCTCTTATCAAAACCTTTCTACAGCTAGTACATGCAGAATGTTCCTGCTCTTAGCACACTGAGATGTAAAGAAAAGCACTATTTTTCTATATGCTGCTCTTTCCTTAAAGCAAACAATGACTCCTCCCCCAAACCCCAATGATATTTAAGCACACAAACAGGCTCTCAAACCCTTTAAAACTGCTGCATTTGCAGATTTGTGCATGGATTGTGAAAGTTTGACAATCACAGATCAAATTTATTTACACATATGGGATCATCTGTCCTCCTCTACCCTCCAGTATTTCTTTCTTTTTCAGGACTACTCAAAACACAGCTGACAAGATGCAGTATAGCATGGCAGGTCCTCTTGCTTGAACCGAGCTGGCTCCTCTTTTGGTGATTGCCTTAGAACTAGGCTGCAGGAAACATTAGTTTGTTTCTTTCCAAAGTCTTCACAAAATGTGCTCAGAATAACAGAATGGTTGAGGTTGGAAGGGACCTGGAGGTGATTTGGTCCAACCCACCTGCTCATGAGCTTCCTTCCTTGCCCTAGTAGAAAGGCATTATTCCTTCTGGCAGTCTGTCTCCTGCAGCAGATGTACTAAAGGATTTTTTCTTTCAGAGAGGTCCTCAAGTTCAGTCTGCCACTCTCCCAAATCTGTGTCAGTTTGACATTTCCATGCTTTGAGAAAGTGTGGTCCCAGCAGTACCCTGGAGTGGTTCTCAGTGCTTTTCTCACCCAGTAGCTGTCAGGCTGGGGCAATAGGCCAGGGCTGCTATAGACCTGTGGGCTCTGCAGAGAACAGCATGTACTTGCAGTAGAACAGCTTAAAATGGTAGCAGAAAAAATGAGTCACGAAGCAGAATTTTCCTTTTTTTCCCCCTGTCTGTCCTGAGGACCTCCTGTAAGCTGTGAATTTTGTTGCTGTTCAACTCTTGAGTATAATTTGAGGAGTGCCCTTTTATTGTCCTTTTCCACTTACCAGAAGGCACTGAGATGTATTTGGAAACCTGCCAAGTACCTTCTACTGACCCTTGTGGTCAACAGCTTGGTAAATCTGCTCCCGAGAAGTAAGGTACGGCTGAAATCCTGACTGGAGAAAACAAAGGCACAGGAAGGTCTTCTGAGTAAATAAGGAACTGCCTGATTTGAGATCACAGACTGGTTTTTCTGTTCCTTAGTTTGAGACATCTGTCAAAGCAGACCCCCAGGCATGAAAGAACTTGGACGTTTAACACGGTATTTGAAGCAGTGTATGTGAAGGCAATCCTACACTCAATTAAGGTTTGGAAGTTGTTTCCAAACAGTGCACTTTTCTGAGTCAGAATCCTCCCTGTTGTTTGAGTGGCTTTGCAGGTTCTGAGCCTAAAAACATTGATATGAAGCAAAACCAAAAGTTTAGATTTGGAGCTGTTCATTATCATCAGCACCATTCATTATCTGTCTTGTACTGACAGTGGCACTTGCCAGAAAATCTGCACATGAATGTAAACATGACAGGCAATATCCTGTGACAGCAGAAGTTTCCAGAAAGCAGAGACAGTTTGAGATTATAATCAAGCTATTGCAAACAGTCTAGTTAATATATTTAAAGAACTGATTGTCACTTCAGCTAAAACTTACTTTCTCCTTTGCTCTTGCGTGATATTTGACCGTAATCATAATTGTCTGCTTCTGTGAAGCAAAACCACTGCTGAATGTGGTTTAAGTTTACCCATGCTACTTCACATTGTGCTGCTCCTAGTGTTACTAGGAGCAGTCAGTTACTGTATTTCAATTAAAAGGTTTTTTAAATTCTTAAAATTAATTAATGTGGTAGCTAACAATTATCTGAACAAGCTTTTGCTCTTCTCTGAAGCTCTGACACAGGAAACAAGTGCCTACAGACAGTAGCATTTAAATCAATGGAGTTACTTAGGGTAAGCATAAGTCCTTTAATGTATCTTGCTGAAATAAAGCCTAAACAGATATATTTATTGTTGTTAGTAACTTGTCAAACTCTTGGTAATTTTTCATTGTCAATAACTTTGCCATTATTCTTTATTATAGTTTTGCAGAAAGGGCTTAAAGAAAACTTTGCTGATGCTCAAGTCTCTGTTGTGGACTGTCCTGATCTGACTCAGGAACCCTTCAACTTTCCTGCTAAAGGTAACCTAGCATTCCTGTCTTCCACTAAGACTTCTCCAGTTCTTTCTACCTGATCCTACTTGGTTTTGATCTTCTAAAGATGTTGGGAGAGCTTAAATTATTTTTCAGCTAAAGAATATGCATGAGAGGAAAGCCAGATTTTATTCCTGGATTTGCTTCCTAGTTGATGTATGCACAAGGACAAGTCATTACCAAATACTTGTCTTAATTTTTTTTCTTAACCTATGATTGCAATACTCACTTATTTCATAAGCTTTATTTAGTGTACTGAAAAGGTTTTGAAATTAAGTTGTTATCTTCCAGATGGAGAAATTTTTTAGATCCATGCCAATCACTATCTGAACCTAAGGAGTTGCACTTCCATTCATTTTTAAATTCCTGCCATTCATGTATGTCAGTGAAGTGAAGCTGTCTTATTCTGAGTGGGATTCATCTTCTTTGACATTAGGTGTCTGGAAGACAGACATGTCATCTGTGCTGCTCATCTGAGTTCCCTCTGTCATCAATGTAGTGAAAGAAACAGCTCCAGAAGGTGATTCATCCCTTCTTAAAATACACGTCCAAATAAATGGGATGAATTGTCCTGAGACTTGGGCATCCAGCTTTGCTGAAATTTTGCAAGTGGACTCTCAGTGGGGGTATCCACTATGTGGTGAGGGCATCTTACTGGAGAATTGGCAAATGGCAGTTGTTGCCCCGTGTAATATTTTTTTTGTGCTTAGAGAATGTTAATTTTACAACAGGTTGCCTAGCATTAAATCCTACTGTGAATCATTTTAGGGCTTACTGTTCTTGGACTTCTTAATAGTGCAACACTTTATCTAAGCATGCTACGGAAATCGTGTTCTCAAAGGGTTTTAGAAGTTTGAGGAACCAGTTCTTTGGTGCATGCTCATTTAAGATTATTAGGAAAAAATATTTTACCAAGCTAACTGGCTGTATTCTTCCAGGAATCTGCGGAAAGCCTAGAATAGCAGATGTGGGAGGTGTTCCTTACCTCATACCTGTTGTACAGAAAGAAAAAGTGAGTTTTTCCTGTAGCTGTGGGGTTCAATAAATTTGTCAAAAGAAAAGCAATATCTTGTTGAAATATAAACAAAACTAAGGACTAACGGATACTATAAGATTCCATTTGTGAGAGAGACTTACTTTTCAGTGTTTTATGAGATTGATTCTGACGTGTGTTAAACATAGACTATGTCAGGAAATCTTACACATCGTAGCAAAAATAGCATATCGTGGTTGATGGTTCATCTTCTCCTGCCCTCAAATACAAGATAGTTTTGGAAACACACCATCTGTGACAGGAGCCATGGAAGGAAGTACTAAACAAGGGGCTTGTCTGCACGTTTCTATATGGCTTGCTGCATGCCTGTGATTTCAAGTCACAGCCACACTTCTTTGTAAAAACTGGTTGTATTTCCATTTTCAGGCCAACACTGGATTCACGTTACTGTCCTTTTCCAAGAATGTCATGCCTCCTTTCTGACACCTCACCCCATCTGTCTCTTTATGATATTCCCTTCCATTTTTTATTTTACACAAATATAAATTTCAATAAGAACAATAATACAGTTTTCAGGTAAAATGGTGGGGGAGCATACAGGCAGACTCTACCTTTCAGAAGATGAATGGACATGTACCCAATTTGTTACTACCAAATGTGTTGTTCAGAAACTGTGTTCAACCTAATTATCCAAAATACTAATGAGGGCATTGTGAATTAAATGCATCCAGAGGTTACAGTGAACAGAATGACAATCCTGAATCAGAGCACAACACCAAAATCAAAGGATGGTTTCTCTTTTGCAGGTTTACGATCTAAATACAGTTGCAAAAGACATAGAGCTGCCTGGAGCTTTCATTCTTGGAGCTGGAGCTGCTTCATCTAAGATTCTTGGAGTAAATGCTGAGGTCAGTAAATAAGTGTGATGGTTCTGAATGAATTCATGGAAGTATCGTAATAGTAGAGCAGTATCATGCTGATTATTTCCCATTTACAACAAAATATTTAATAAACACCATTCACGCCAAAAGCACATAAAACACATTAGAAGGAATTCAGATGAGGGCCATCCAATGAGGTGCATACCATTGAGATAATAAAGATTAATTTTTAACTTGTAATTCTCCAGGAAGCATGTGATTGCTTTGAAGCGTGCAAGAAACATGATTTTTTGAAACTGACTGATAAAAGACCTGACCAGAGGTTTTAATGACAAGATTTAGAAATGCTTGTCAAAGTTACTGGTAAATGCCTTTAAAATACTTCCTGTCTTTTGCCCTCTTGGATGGCTTTGTTTTACCATTGTAAATTTTAAAGATGCCACATACAAAATGATCACCTGCAGGAGAGGCAGGAGATGAAAACTACTGCCTGTGGAGGCTTTGGTTAGTCAGAGTCTATTCAAGCATAAACCTCTGGTCTTGCCATCTCCTTTTGACGCATTTATTTGCAGATGAGATAGTCCATCTCAGCATTAAATTTGGGCCACTGTAATAGTGGTGTTACGGTACAATGAGAAAGTATTACATAGAATTCCAATACTTGCATGCAGGCCTCAGATCTCAATGGTTAGACTTTTTTTTCCTTTTTTTTTTTTTTTTTTTTTTTTTTTTTTTTTTTNTTTTTAAAAAAAAAAAACTAGCATTCATCTTCACATAACATTAAATTTAACTGTCCAGAAAAAGTAAAACTGTTTTCTGGAGTTTTCAATTACATTACAATATTAGTGCATTTTTCTTACCAGTACAGACCTCATCCTGAGAGACAGAGCTGTGTGACGAAGGGGGTTATTTCTTGGGATCATGGTCCAAAGCTTAAATTTCATTTATGTGAGTTCTGTTCATTTGACTGACTCTTATATGTTCTTATTGATTTACTTGACTTATTCTTACATGTTCTTTTTCTCAGCTTATCCCTATTGTTCAAACTAAGAGTGAAAAAAAGTCTGCTGTAAATGGGAGCTACATTGCTCAGATAAATCCTGCAGATAAAGGGTGTCTGCTTGAGAAGTACAGCAGTAAATATACTGACTGTGAGTTTGGGCTGTTGGCCAACCTTTATGCCAGTGAGGGCCAACCTGGTAAGGTACGTACTTGGATCAAAGGTGACTTTGCTTGTAGAGCTTTGTGGCTGAAGGGAAACTCCTGTTTCAATATTCTCCTATCAGTTTTCTATGATAATAGTAAAGTAGTAATTCAATGAAAGAAGTATCCAAACATAAGGAACTGATGCCAGTGAACGAGGGGAAGAATTGGTGGAGACAGAGAGGCATTTGAATTTTTGAGGGATAAGTATTAGTTTACTAGAACTTTTCCATCATAAATCATCCATCCAAATCCAGTCCAAACTAGCAGCGATTTAAGGTTATACAATGTACTTGTGTAAATTAGGTCTGGGCACTTGTCTAGTTTTTTGTAGAAGTGCTTCCCCCATCACAGCTAGCACAAAGAGGTGTTGGCAGAGCAGTCAAAAACCTGACTACTGCATGGAAACTGAGCAGTCTTCTCTGTTTCCAAGAGTTTCTTTATAACAGAGTGGAAGCCAGCTGGTGGACAGAAGGGGGTTGCTTATATCATTGTCTCATGTATGAGTAAATGACTTGCTGCCCAGCACCCTTCACAGGCAAACTAGCGTTGAACAGAAAGTCAGGACAGAGAGTTGGTCAGGTACTGGAAGGATGCAAGTGGAGCAGCACTTGCAGGGAAACTCACATTTTCAAAAAGTAATCTTGGGTTATAAGCTTGGGAGAATTTCAGAGCAGCTTCCACAAACCTTTGCAGACTGTTGCAGCGGGAGACAGCAGTGACAAATTAACTTTATTCTCCAGGTCATTGAAGTGAAAGCCAATGGAAGAACTGGGGAACTTAACTTTGTGTCTTGTCTGAGACAAATTTTAGAGAAACACTATGGAGAAAAGCCAGTTGGGATGGGTGGTACATTTATCATTCAGAAGGGGAAAGCAAAGATTCACATTATGGTAAGTTGTTCTCAATTCATGTAACCTTCTTCATCCTTCTGAAAACAGAAGTGTAAATCAGGGTGTAACATCTTAGTGCCTTGACCTTGTTTTGTATTTTTAAATGTATGCATAAACTGTTAGGATAAGCAGTGTATTAAAGTAAGGAGCTGACATTAGAAAACTGATGTTACAAAACTAGTGATGCTGTATTACTTGGCCTTCATATTGTCATCTTTTCTTTTGAAATCCGTGGGCAGCTAAAGAACTGTACAACTATTGAAACATGAATTGAAATGAGATACATGAACTGAGATGATACTTATAAGAAGCAATAGACTTTTTAAAAATAACTGAGCTTCTAAAATGTACCAGGAGGAGAATCCTCACTTCAGTAGTTCTCCCACTACCTGTGCAATGAAAGAAGCAATATTCTGGTCACTTCTGTTTCTGGCAGAAACACAGTAATGGGCACTGGTGAGCTTCTTTTAGGCAAGAAGGAATGTGAACAGAATAGTGGGGAGGGGAAAAGTGAAGGAAAGTTGCTAGAGAAAAAGTATCTTGATACAAGTGTCTTCCTTTCACTTATAAAGTTTTTACTTTTACTGTAGCCTCCAGAATTTTCTGCCTGTCCTCTGAATACCGATGAGGATGTGAATAACTGGCTCAAATTCTTTGAAATGAAGGCTCCACTGATTTGTCAGCCAGTAATAGTTTCCAGAGATCCAGTGAGTCTCTTTCTCATTTCTAAGTATAAACTGAGACTTGTAATGAATTTTGTCTTGGATGTGATTTTCCTTTTAAGAACAGGAGTGTGTACATATTGTGTTAAACTCTTCCAGAGGTGGCTAATGAAATAGAAGCTTCTCATTTCTGTCACTGGTTTGAATTGGGGCTAGGTCAATCTGTTCTGAAACCTAGTGGCTGTTCATAGTGGATTGAACTTAATGGTTCAGTTCCAATTGCAAGTGTGCAAGTGTTTGCGTCCCAAACCCAACAGCATAGTTTGCATTCACTGCTGGCCATGCCAGGAGAAATGTCAAGAGCATGGAAGCTTGTTCAGCCGTGTGTTCATGTCGTTCACTTTCCTAAGAACTGTCTCTGCTAATGCTGCGTCGAAATATGTGAAGCATGTGTCTTGTAATTGCCAATGCAAATTAAAGTCTGCAAAGTCTCATGCTAGAACGTTATCTAGCATCTTTCACAAGCACAAAATTCAACAGCAAACAAATCAGGATAAAAACCAATCTGGTTTCAAAAGTCATTAAGATGTTCATCATTAGGAAGACTGTTTATTTAAAAGTAACCAGGAAACCATAGATGAAAATGACTATTTTATAAATAACAATGCAGTCATAAGTAATACAAAAAACATTTTTTCCAGAGTTAAGTGAGACATACTGTAGGCTTGGGTATGTTCAAGGGTGTGACTTTATTGTGTCATTATGTGGCAGCCTTTGGCCTAAGGCTATATTGTGTGCATCTTCCCAGAATCAACTGATGAGTATTTTGAAAATAGTCATCAACAGCTGCTCCATTCAGAACCAATGCAACTTGTGTAGTGGATGCAGCTGGGTTACTCCCATCTGTATCCACTGCAAGCTCAACAGCACTCAGCTAAGGCTATGGTTTTGGAAATGTTTGAGTGTCGCTACAGAGACAGCAGTAGAAGATGGCATTCAAGTGCCATAGCATTACTCATCAGTATTCTCTTGCAGCCCAGAAAACCAATCATATCCTGGGCTGCATCAAAAGAAGCGTGGCCAGCACGTCAAGGGGGATGATGCTCCCCCTCATGAGACCCCACCTGGAGTGCTGCATCCAGCTCTGGGCCCCCAGGAAAGACATGGACCTGTTGGAGCGGGTCCAGAGGAGGGCCATGAAAATGGTCAGAGGGCTGGAACACCTCTCCTGTGAAGGAAGGCTGAGAGAGTTGGGGTTGTTCAGCCTGGAGAAGAGAAGGCTCTAGGGAGACCTTATTGCAGCCTTTCAATACTTAAAGGGGGCTTATAAGAAAGATGGAGAGAGACTTTTTACCAGGGCCTGTAGTGACAGGAGAAGGGGCAAGGGTTTTAAACTGAAAGAGAGCAGATTTAGGCTGGACATAAGGAAGAAATTTTTTACGATGAGGGTAGTGAGACAGTGGAACAGGTTGCCCAGAGAAGCTGCGGATGCCCCATCATTGGAGGCATTCAAGGCCAGGTTGGATGGGGCTCTGAGCAACCTGCTCTAGTGGAAGATGCCCCTGCCCTTGGCAGGGGGGTTGGAATAGATGATCTTTAAAGGTCCCTTCCAACCCAAACCATTCTGTGATTCTATGATATATAAAACTGGTGGGCATGACCTCATGGTTTAGTATGCTAGTTGTTATTTTATTTGCTATTCTAACCATTTTCATCTAAGCTGGCTCTCAGAATTGGAGTAGAGATTTTCCCTTTATCGCATGGGTCTGTGGCATTCAGTGCAAAGGGGTTCTGATTTCCAGTAAGGGTTCCTTGGTGTGACTGCTTTGTTTAATCCCAATGGAAAGAAAGAAAAAAAAAAAAGGGAAATTTCTGGGAGATTAACACCACAAGTTGGGGGCTGTCAGGGTTTCTAAATTCTTTTCTCTTTGATGTCCTATGGTAAAGCCTTGTACAGCTCCTCTTCTTTTGTCTTATTAGTTTCAAAAGCATCTTGCAAGTTTTCACTGCTTAATGGTTGGAGCAGGCTCTGAGATGCGTGGAAATACGCAGTATAAAGGAGAGACTATCCCAGGACTTCTAACCGCAGTTCACACGAACTCACGGGCCTTTCTCTGGTGACAGGGCTTTGATCTGCGCGTCGAGCACACCCACTGTTTCAGCCACCACGGGGAAGGAGGGCACTACCATCAGGACACCAGCCCCGACAGCGTGCAGTACCTGGGGTACCTCCTGCCCGCCGAGCTGCTCTTCCGCATCGACAGGCCCCAGGAGACGCACCTCGTCGGGAGGGACTGAAACAGGGACCCTCTGGTGAAGGCGTAGCAATTTAATCTTTCTAAAACACAAATGCTGATTTTTATAACGTTTTTAATTATGCACATTTATCAGAGTCAAGAATAAATACGGGAGCAGTGAACTGCTGACTTCTTGATTTTGTTGAAGCGAGAAATTCAGAGTGTACGTGTAATTGAAATTGTTGTGACTGAATTCAAATGGTAATTTCATTGCAGTTTTATTAATTGTGTATTTTTTGCTATTTAGTTGAGCTTCCTGCGTGGTTGTAGCTGGTGATGGGGAACCAGAAGTGAATTTATGTTTAGAATGGGGAATTAAACCAACTTCTGGTCAAAAATAATGCTGTAAAAGAAAATTGCAGCAGCTCAGAGCTGCGTGGCCCCCTCTGAGGAGAAAACCCGCCTGGGGTTTCCCTGCGACGTGAGAGGGAGAAGGGAAGCGGCCGTGGAAACGACTCGCAGCAGCAAAGCGAGGCAGCCCCGCGGGTCCCCTCAGGGCCGGCCGCCGCTCACGGGCCGGCTCCGCCCCCTCCCGAGCGCCCTCCGGAGACAGCCGAGCCCGCCCAGCGCTGGCCCCGCCCTCTCACCGCCCCGCCCCCGCCCGGCACCCGTAGTCGGCGCGGGGTTCGCGCGCAGGCCCGGCGGCCGCGGTCGGAGGTCGCACCAAGATGGCGGGTGTGCCGGCGGTGCGCATCAGCATCGAGTCGGCGTGCGAGAAGCAGGTGCAGGAGGTGGGGCTGGATGGCAGCGAGACCTACCTCCAGCCGCTCTCCATGTCCCAGAACCTGGCGCGCCTGGCGCAGCGCATCGACTTCAGCCAGGGCTCCGGCTCCGAGGAGGACGAGCCGGGTTCGGCGGGCCGCGCCTGGGCCGAGCCGAGCGAGGCGGAGGATGAGGAAGGTGAGGGGCGGTGGGCCCACGGCTGGGCCCAGAGCCTGAGCTCTCTCGCCGGGCTGCAGCTGACGGAGGCCTGCCAAGCTGTGGCCGTGCCCGGCCTGCAGCCCCACAGCCGCGTGGGCGTGGCTTGCCTTCCCCCGTGGATTCCCACGGCTGGCCGTGGATCAGGTCAGGACATTCGTGACCGAGTCCCGGCAAATTACAGTGGTAGAGTGGAAAAGGATAGATGCAGGTATCATGCTGTTATGTTGTACTTCATGCCTTTATGATCTCTCTGGGATTTAAGAATGAGCCTTACGTTATACCGTATCTTTTTACAGTCCGTGGTTTTCCCTTCTTTTGTTTTATTTTTAGGGTTGGTAAAGTTTCAGCCATCCCTCTGGCCTTGGGATTCAGTGAGGAACAACTTAAGAAGCGCTTTGACCGAGATGTGTGTGTTGTATGATGTTCTTAGTATTGTCAAGGATAAAAAGTTCATGACTCTAGATCCAGTTGTGCAGGATCCCCTTCCTCCAAAACAGGTATATTGTACCTAGTTGTGTAGTTTTTATGGCTTGATACTAAAGATTTTATTTCACTGGAATTTTTCATGTATGATACATACAAGATTTAGTAAAATGTTCCTTGTGATGTGCTGGTACAGTGCTTTATGGGTCAGGGGAAGGCTGAGAATGGGAGGTGAGGCTGATTTCAAAGGCCTCTCTGCTGAACCTGTAAGTCAAAATGCTACTTGTAGCTATATAATATTGTCATGAAAGTTATTCTAAACAAGTTACTGAATATCCAGCAAAACTAAGTTATCAGTTACTGTCAATTAGTTCCACTAATAATAATTTTTGGAGAATTAAGATACAAGAAGTTTTTTTTCTTTATTTGTTACTAGAATCCTCAGTTTCTACAGTTGATTTCAAAAAAGAAGTCATTGGCTGGAGCAGCTCAAATCCTATTGAAAGGTGCAGAAAGATTATCCAAATCGGTTGCAGAAAACCAGGAAAATAAGCGACAAAGAGACTTCAACTCCGAACTGCTAAGACTGAGACAACATTGGAAGCTGAGAAAAGTGGGAGACAAAATTCTTGGTGATCTGAGCTATAGAAGTGCAGGTAAACAGTAGGGTCTTTTCTTTTTCTCAAGAATGGATATTTATATTTTACAAAAAAATTATTTGTAACTGGAAAAACAGATGGAATATTTTTAATAACAAATAATATCAGATAATAAAATATTATTATAGTTATGAGACAATTATAAAAGGAGGAAACTTGTTTTATTATCAGGAAAAATATTTTGCCATCCTTAACCTAGAAAGTGATTTTAAAAGCTGACTGTGTAGGATTGTAGTAAAGATTCCTTTACAGAAGCAAGTCTGCATTGACGAGGTAGTTGATCAGTTGACAGGTAGACCTTGTAAGTCTTTGGCTTTTATCTACATTTGGTCTGTAAAACATTTCTAAAAGATTGAGGAACATCTTGCATTTTTCTCTGAGTGAAGACAGATTTATTATACCTATTATTCCTACTCTTATGAGAAATGATACTGAGAATATGCATAGTTTCATAGATTACAGTGAGAGAGGGTAACCAGTCCAGAGTTCTAGAGCCAATTATGGAGTGAAGAAGTGAATACAGAACCTCACTAAACTTAAGATGTAGATACAAAGCAGGCATCTGAACTGGTTATGTTGGGCTCCAGTTGTCATCATTGTCAAACTTAGGGTTTTTAATCTTGTGTTCATGAAGAAGCTGTAGATGTAACCCAGGTTATGTCTGTTTTTTAGATGATTTATCCTAAACTAGATGAACCATGCCCTGGATGTAAAAGGGATGCAACTAGGACAGATGTGGGCATCTGCCTTTATCAGTCCCACCTGAATGACTGGCTGTATGGCTGGTTTTTACAGACTGAACACTCATAGTTTTAAGACTGCAAGCCAAACATCATCAGCATTCCTTTAAATCAGTAGGGGTGTTGCACCTTAAGCTACTTGCTTGCAAAACTTCGGGCAGTTAATTTTTTTTGTCTTGTTTTAACCAAATACCTGTTTTCTCCTTTCCTGCTTCTGCTGACACCATTTTGAAACACTGTGGTTTTCTCCCATAACTATTAAATACTGCTTGCTAACGTACTGTGAAATATTACACATTACTGGAGGACTGAGGTGCTGATGTGCTGAAATGAGCTTTCTAATTTACCTGGGTTTTTTTAAGAATTCATTAAGAAATTTGAGTCAAGCACAACTATGGAGGTTTGGAGACTTAGAAATACATATTCTTCTAAAATGGAGGTATGAGCTTCATTATTTGCAGAAGATGCTTTACAGTATGTGTGTCTGTGTCCTTCCTTTCTTAGGCTCCCTTTTTCTTCATCATGGCACATTTGAGGTGATAAAGAACACTGACATTGACTTGGATAAAAAGATACCTGAGGATTACTGTCCTTTGGATGTTCAAATTCCAAGTGATTTAGAAGGATCAGCCTATATAAAGGTTTGCCAGAGAAACTTTAATAATATAGCATGGGTTTTGTTTTGTTATTTGTATGCTTGCAACAAAGAACAAACATCAGATACTGTTCTCTTTTACCTAGGTTTCTATTCAGAAACAAGCTCCAGACATTGGTGACCTCGGGACAGTCAATCTTTTTAAAAGACCCATGCCAAAATCAAAACCAGGTATAGCTAGATCTATGTTGTTTTCTGAGCACATTCTCAAGAAATGGGTTTGCATCTCATGTTTATTTGAAAATTCTAGCTTGAAAGAAGAGTGAACAAGAATATTCTTATTTAAACTGAAATTTTCTGTGTAGGTGCTGCTTGGGCTTTGGAAAGATGATGCTTTCAAAGTGTACTCCTTCATTGTGTACTCAATTTCTGAAATAAAATTACTAGGATTGTATTTTAGGTATTCTGGAGCACCTTTCATTAGTCACTAAGAGTTTAAGCACATAACCAAAACCAAACCAAGGTATTGTGGCTCAACTGGACTAAACGTCCGTTCACTCTTAACTTTGCCCAAAATGCATCATTTGTTTCAGTGGCTCGTATGTTTTCTCTGAATCTGAAAGTGTGCTGGCAGCTTGTGCATTAATTGCCAACAGCTCACTTGGCAGATATTAGCTTGACTCATTTGATATGTGACAGTATCTGAAGGTGTTAACCTTTGGGATTAAAAATTCATCCTTAACTCCTCAGGATTAAAAAGAACTGGCAGGATTTTATTTCACAGTGATCTGTGACACAGATGCTTGTGCTGTCTTGAACATAGACAGGATGTTGTATTAAGTAGATGTTTCACATGGTATTCAGTGTACAGTATAGAGCTTGTGTACTTACTCAGACCAGAATCTTTCAAGAATTTTGGGCCTATCAATCCTGTGAAAGCACATACATGAATTTAACATTATTTGGGGGTTCGTTGTAGAGTGAATTTTATAAAGCTAGAAGTATCATTGAAAGTAAATTGCAACTTAAGAGGCAGGGGTTCATAAGCAGAGTTAACAAAAGGCCTGGGAATGTAACAGGCAGTTCCAGAAGGGAGGTGCAGTTCACAATATACATATA
The DNA here is from genome assembly GCA_035582835.1 of Phoebastria nigripes. Lineage (NCBI taxonomy): Eukaryota > Metazoa > Chordata > Aves > Procellariiformes > Diomedeidae > Phoebastria > Phoebastria nigripes. The sequence continues at coordinate 252,083 of JAYKAV010001610.1, forward strand.
TGTAAAATCAAAGTAAAATGCACTAGTGTTATCTTTAAAGTGTTTGCTTAACTGAGATAAAATTCTGAAAATACTCAATTTGGATAGAAGATACCGACTGCCTTATCTTAGCAATTACTCATAGCTACTGCACAGTATCTGGTATCTGAAGCTACCTTTGTAGCTTCTCTTTACTCTTTCGTTCTGCAAACATTTATTTATATTTTTCAGGTTCTCCACACTGGCAGACAAAGTTGGAGACTGCACAGAATGTTCTTTTATGTAAAGAAATTTTTGCCCAGCTGTCACGAGAAGCTGTTCAAATTAAATCACAAATTCCTCACATTGTTGTGAAAAATCAGATAATCTCCCAGCCCTTCCCAGGTAGGAAACTTTCTAAGACTTCTTGACCTACAGTTATTTGCTTAAACATGAACTGAAATTTGGGGCGGGGGGGGAGTAATCTCCTTGTTTTTCAAAGGTTTTGAAAAACAGAATTTCCCAGAATTTGAATTTTGCTTGCTAATTATAGGAAAAATTCAACTAATGCACTTTAGTTTCTAATTTAGTCCTATTTTATTGTGTGGATTTTGGATTGTTTTTATTTGTGATTGTGTTTTTTGTCAGTAGCACTTAAAGCTGTCAACTGTAATGCCGTGTGCACATTGCAGTTTGGAGCTGTGCATCAGTCATTGCTCCTGGATTGCATGCAGGTGAAATTTAAGACTTGAGTTAATGGGTCTTCAGAAGAATGGAGGCTAATACTCTTCAATGAGGATAATTAAACAGCATGAAGATAGCTCAGAATTGACTGATGAATTCTCTGTTCTTACAAGGAGTACACAACTGATTATATCATATGAAGAATATGTTTCTGGATTGCTTAAAATTTATATGATAGTAAATCATTCCTTCCTTTGGGGAAGGAATGGGGTCATGGGGACTGTTTCTTTTTGTTTGGGATTGAGTCATAGAAATTGGTGTGAAACGCACCTAGTGATTTATTAGTTGGCCTGTCAACACTTCAGTGAGTAGCAAGTCTTACTTGCCTTTGGTGCTGTGCTCTCCAACATCATTCTTTGATTTTTCTCTGATACAGTGAATACTGGTTGTAAAACTATTGACTATAAAACGTGAAGAAAAAGCAGTTCTCAGTAGCCTGCTTGAAAATTGCCAGTGTCCTCATTTATCTTTTTTTTTTTTATCTGCTTTGTACAGGTTTGCAGTTGTCTATTTCTCTGTGTCACTCTTCCAATGACAAAAAATCACAAAAGTCCGCTTCTGAAAAACAGAATCCAGAGGATCATCTCTATGTCCTGGAACATAATTTGCATCAACTTATCAGAGAGGTAATGCATTTATGGTCAAGTACTGAAGAGTTTTTGGGCTTTTGTTCAGACTTCTACATAGTGTGCGGCACTGTTGTAACAACAGAGTGCCACAAGAGGCCAGTCACTTTCTATCCATTTGTATAAGGCAACCTACCATTCAGTTTTAGTATGTATGGGTGGTTAGGGAGTTCTTTACTAAGTAAAGAACGCTAGTAGTTCTTTACTTAACCTCAGGCCTGGCTGCTCACTTCAGAAAAGCAATGCAAGGTTTTTCCAGTACAGCTCTTCAGTCTCCCTTTTATCTTTGTGTCTAATTAGTGCTTGTCAAGTGAGCATCTGTTCAGACCATACTCCCATGAAGAAAGAACAATCGTTTACCATAATAACTTTGCTTCTTTTGAGGTCCACTTCTCTGCTTCAGTGTTTTAGATTCTCATATAATCTAGCAGAAGGACCTGGGGTAGAAGGTTGAGGTTGCGTCTGTTCAGGAAAGGAGCACAATTTTAGATGTCTAAGCCTTTGTGAAACTGTGTTCCAGAGAGTGTTCATCTCCTTAGAACATGGCTCTGCAAGTCATGCAGTCGTGTGGAATAGTCCAGTGTTTCAAACACTGAACTAGGTTTCATGAAGCCTTGGCTCAGTGCCCAGCTCTGTTGTGAATTTCCTTTCTTGACTTTGAATAGGTTGCTAAATCTTTTTGTACCTCAATTTTTTATCTCTAAAATCCTTCCTTTATTTTTGTTTGACCACTCTGTCTCCAGAGATATATACAAGGCAGGCTTATTAGTAGGAGCTACTGCCATACTACCAAATTTTTGTTAGCTAGCACCTTTTTTTAAAAATCACTTTCCATAAGGTTTGAAAGACCTGCATAAACATGGGAGGCAAAATATGAGTGTAAAGCTGGCTTTAAAGTGCTGTCAAGTTTATAAAGTAAAAAAGTTGCACTTTTTGAAGTATGTACACTTAAAAAACCTGATGTGAAGCAGCATATTGTAGTATACATATTACTTCTTGCAGATACATTATTTGGTCACTTCCTTTTATAACATCTGTTGTTTGTTGCAGTGTCACAAGCAAACCCTGAGCTCAACAGTGATGCCACATCCAGCTAGTGCACCTTTTGGCCATAAGAGAATGAGACTTGCAGGACCCCAGGCTTTTGATAAAAATGATATCAGTTCTTTACAGTCAAATGAAGGACTTCTGGAAAAGATAATAAAGCAGGCAAAACATATCTTCTTGAGACGCAGGTAGGTCACAAGCTATTCTTGTTAATGGTACATTTTATTGTAACTTTATGTGGAATACAATTGTTCTTTTTTCAGTGTTCTTAAAACTAGCTACTTCTTCCTTCACTGTTAAAATAGTCCTTATTTTTAAGTACTAAGAACCAATAACGTATCATGAAATATGAGCAAACAACAGTCAGCTAGTAAAAAAAAAAAAAAAAAAAAAAAAATCGGATTTCTTTGAGATCTCTGTGACAAGTATGACGTCAGCTGCTGATAATTGTCCCTACTTTTCTTAAACTGCGTAAATCTTTTTTAGTATTCTTTGCTGTGCAGTAGCCAATACTGAGTAATACCACTTTAATATTGCTGCAGAATGTATGTGAAATGTACAGAGTAAACAAGTGTTGCTTCATTAGCACCAGAATGGTGCTGAAATAGAACTTTGATCCACATGGTTCTGTTAAATTTGGCTTTTTTTTTCTGGTGTGCCACAACACCCCCCCCCCCCAATTAATAACCTACTCATTTCCTTTAAACAAGATAACAGCACAAACTGTCTAGATTATTGTGTGTGTAATATGTCTTTATCTTCTAGAACTGCACGAACCATTGACAGTCTGGCTAGTCGTATTGAGGATCCTCAGATTCAGGCCCACTGGTCCAATATAAATGATGTTTATGAATCCAGTGTTAAAGTTCTAATAACTTCTCAAGGATACGAACAGATATGCAAGTAAGTATGCAAATGCATGTATCTTTCTAGTTGTAGAAGCATGCAGCAATGGCAGAGTGTATTCAAGTTGTGTTTTACAGGTTTAGATTCTCTTCAGGCAAGTAGGAGCCCGTTACGTGTGTGTGAGTGTTTGTTTTTCTGAGTTATGGGGGGAACAGCCACCCTAAGAAAACTCTTCACCCATTTTACACTCTGAAGAAACACAATGAAGAAACTTAGTAAGTCGTTAACTAGCACAGTTTCCTTTCAAAGAAGGAATTAAAGGTGAAAGTGGCCGTTTAAGGGGGGATTTACTTCGGATAGATAGCTGAATATAAAGTATCTTTGTATGTGCTGGATTCTAAACTTCCAGTCTGGTCATGGAGACTAGTCAGTGCTCAGTCCTAGCTTGGTTGCATAGGTACTGAAATGTGGAGCTCACATAATTCATGCTATTAGTTATGCACATTGTCATCGAAGTAAGAGATTTCATGTTCTAGAAATGAATGTCTGTGTGCTGACCAGCAGTGAATTAACTAATGCGTTGACAGTGGATGAACCAGTTGTTTTTTTCCATTTTGAGCAGTCCTCTCTGGCTGTGTCCACAGTGTGGAGCAGACTGCGGTCATTGGTGCAATTTGCAGTCTCAGTTCCAGAGAATGTATGCTGCCCAAGTCTTGGCTGTAGGATAGAACAGGCCCTGAGTACACACCATTTTCCCCTACACCTCTGGAAGGAAACTTGGGCACAGTGGCAGGCAGGGAGCTGTGAGGCACCTCAGGAGCTTCCTTGACCTGAACAAGCAGTGGACCAGGTCTGGGAACATGCCACAGAATACGTCCCCTGCAGTATAGAGGGAGCTGTTGTGGTGAGTGATGAAACTGAAACGTTTGGAGTTGCTGTCATATTCCATAGGCTTTGCACCATCCTCATCTTAGCATTCTTGTCAATGAATGGGAGGGATTCTGTGTTCTTAGCTTCCTGTTTTCTTAAGTGTTGTAATGCATTTTGAATAAATATGCATCTTGTCTTCAAAGATCCATTCAACTACAGCTGAACATCGGAGTTGAACAGATCAGAGTTGTGCATAGAGATGGAAGAGTTATTACGTTGTCTCATCAAGAGCAAGAACTGCAGGATTTCCTTTTATCTCAGGTAGACTCATATACATTGTTCTTCCCTTTCTTGTAGTGTTTGGGAAACAGAAGTAGTTAGAATCTCACCTTTATCTATGTAGAAAATGTTAGAAAACTTCAAATAAAGATAGTGAAAATAGGAAGGTGGATGACTGAATTTTTCAGTATGTTTGTATAGTGACTTTAGCAACCRTTACTAAAATATAATGTCAGTTTTTACTAAGGTCAGTAGTAATAATAATTTTTTCCCTCCCATTTAAAATATATTTCTTTATGTTACTCATTATGGGAGCACTAAGATTTTTGCTTACTTCAGAACAAGTCAGTGAGAGTCAGACAATAAGGTATTCAATATATGAAACTTACCTTAACCAAGTCCTATCTAGAGTAGAGATCTTAACGAGCCCACAATTACTGTCATTTCAACACTGTCTTGTTAATGTTCACTTTGCATCAGCCATTACTAAATCAGCTGATATTTGAATGAACTGTGTTTTCTTAATTGCTTAGAGCAAGCTGCTGGTTTTATTCAGAAGTCGCAGTCTCCCTACTATGCATTACAAATAGTCAAAATACAGGTTTTCAATAACAGCGGTTGGCCTGTTGCAGTTACACGAAACTCCACGACACAGAAAACAAGTTGAAACAGATTCTGCTGAGGGTATCTCTTTTTGGTCAAGTGTTTTCAGACTTGTTCACAGAGAACTGCTGAACAGTGCTAGATACTTCCTTGTTACAAGTGTTAAGTCTTGATACAGAAAAACATTACCATTTAAACTTTTAAGCTGTTAAGCTCAATGCTTACACTTGAGCATTTAATGGAGATAATCATGCATCTGAGAACCTCAAATTTTTTTTTCCTGAGTTTGCTATGATGAGCAGAGGTCTCATTTCCATTCAAAGAAAGGATTATTTCAAAATCCTGTTTGTATCACTTGAATTAGTTCTTGAGACCTAAATAAAGGTTTTTGTAAATTGAAAGCAATACTTAAATAAAATGCATAAGCCCATATACCTATGAAGAATTCATCGAACTGCATAGCGTGCTTAATACAGTGGTCTTCTCTGCAAAGGAACTAGTCTAAATTCAAATAACACAAAGCTCTACTAGCACTTATATAGCATATATGGTAAAAAAAAAAGTTTCTCTGAAACTATAGAGAACTTGTAAGACAAAGTCACTTTTATAAATAACTACTGTACAGCAGAAGAAAAAAAACTTGGTAAAACCAGTAAGCAATTATTTCTGTGGTGTGCAAATATTGAACAGAAGACGAACCTCTTGTTATCTTTCAGATGTCACAGCACCAAGTACATGCAGTTCAGCAGCTTGCGAAAGTTATGGGATGGCATGTGCTGAGTTTCAGTAATCATGTTGGTCTGGGGCCAGTGGAGAGTATTGGCAATGCATCAGCAATAACTGTAGCATCACCAAATGGAGACTATGCCATTTCAGGTAGTGTTTTCTATTGCGAATGTATGGAAAATCTTAAAATTCTTAAGCGAATTCTACAGGCTTTGTAAATCTCTTTCTGAGATAGTCTCTAGGCTTTTCTAGAATAATGTCAATTTATAGCAAAATATTCTAGAAACAATCTCTTTTGTGTATGGAATTGACACCTAAATAGAATCAATACTTTGCCCAGTAAGCCACTTAATATAAACCTGATTTAATTTACACAGGCTTGAAAATATTTCTTAGAATTAGCATAGAAAAAATAGATTACAGAAACCATCAAGATCCTGAGAGAAGGGAATAAGGCAAACAACAGGATCACAACTCTGGCCTTAACAAGAACAGAGTTTGGTCTCTTCAGGGATCTTCTTGGAAGAATCCTGTGGGATGGAGAGAAGAGGGGTCCAAGAGAGCTGGTTGATTTCCCGCCCCCCCCCCCCCCCCAAGTATCACCTCTTTCAAGCTCAAGAATGGTTATTCCTATGTGCAGGAAGTTGTGCAAAGGTGACAGAAGATCTGTGTGGATGAACAGGGAGCTCATGACTAAAGTCATGACATAAAAAGGAAGTTGCAAGAGATTATAAGCAGGATCAGTTGACCTGGGAGGAAGATAGAGAGACTGTCCAAGCATGCATTGGTGGGGATAGGAAGGCTAAAGCCCATCTGGAGTTGAATCTGGTGAGGGATGTATAGGGCAACAAGAAGAGCTTCAACAGGTATGTCAGCAGCAAAAGGAAGACTAGGGAAAATGTGGGCCTGCTGTTAAATAGGGAGAGGACCTGGTGGCACAGGACATGGAGAAGGCCAAGGTACTCGATGCCTTCTTTGCTTTGGTCTTAAGACTGGCCTTCAGGAATCCCAGGTCCCTGAGACCCATGGGAAATTTTGGAGCAAAGACGACTTACCCTCAGTAGCGGAGGATCGAGTTGGCGAACCTTTGAACAAACTACACATACACAAGTTCACGGGACGAGGTGGGATGTATCCATGAGTGCTGAGGGAGCTGATTGATGTCATTGTAAGGCCACTCTTGATCATCTTTGAAAGGTCATGGTGATCAGGAAGTGTTCCTGAGGACTGGAAGAAGGCAGATGTCACATCCTATATTCAAGAAGGATAATCTGGGGAACTACAGTCAGCCTCATTGCAATTACTGGGAAGATGAGGCAAAAAAACAGTCCCAGAAGCAGTTTCCAAACATATTAAGGAGAAGAAGGTGATAGGGAATAGTCAGCATCGATTTATGAAGGAGAAATTATGTTCAATCAGCCTGTCATCTCTCTGTAGAAGTCTAGCTTGGTAGCTGAGGGGAAAGCTAAGTGTTATCTCCCTAACTGCTTATTTAAAAAACAAACAAACACCACCACCACCACCCAACATCAAAACACCATCCAAGCCAATAGAACACCACCACCCCTCCACCAATCTTGCAGAATTTTGTGATTAAAAGCAACAACTATCCTGAGTGACTTCATTCCTGTCCATTTGAGAGGAATCCACTAGAAACACTGTCTTTTTGATCATGTTTCTCAACAGAATGGTGGGGAATACATCCAAGGTAAGAATCAGCAAAAAAACCTTTGCCTTTCCTGGCATCATTAGGGAAAAATAAATTCATTTGTAAGGTGTACGTGTGGGTGTTTTTGGTAAATGTTTCTCTGGTTTGCTCTAACCAACGACATGCAGTGCTAAAGCAACAAAATCATACAGAAGTGGGAGACAAGGGAGAGAAAATTCAAAGAGAAAAACTTTTTTTTTTCTTTTTTTTTTTTTTTTAAAGTAAGGTAATTTCCCTTGTTTGCTTTCAGCATATTTGGAATTGAGTAGGAGTAATGTATAGCATACACGAGGAAGGATATTTAATATGAGGAATTCCTACAGTGTAAAAATGCTCATAAAAATCTCTGTTCATCACAGTACGTAATGGTCCAGAAAGTGGCAGCAAAGTTATGGTTCAGTTTCCACGGAGTCAGTGCAAGGATCTCCCCAAAGGCGATGTACTGCAAGACAACAAGTGGAATCATCTTCGAGGGCCGTTCAAGGAAGTTCAGTGGAATAAAATGGAAGGGCGTAACTTTGTGTATAAAATGGAACTCCTCATGGCCGCCCTAACTCCATGCTAATAATCTGTCAGCCTCTCTGGGGGGGCTTTGAATCATTGCTGTGCTGCGAACGATAACTGCCCATGCAGCAAAGGGAAACGGAACCTGTGGGGCAATACAAGAAAGCAAAACCAAATTTATTTTCTGTATTGATATGTCCATTGTAGTCTTTGTAATAAAACTTTTTTCAATGACACACAAAATACAACTTTTTGAAAAAGTTCCTTTCAGCTGTATCTTTGCAGATTGCTCTATCTAGAGTAATATAGCTGAGTAATTAATGTATTTTTCTTTTATAAAATTAAATTCAGTAGTCCTTTGCTACATGAAAGGTGTCTGCTCAGAGTCATTCCCTTTCCCCTCATGCCCCTACTTTTTCTCAATAGATAGTTCTGAAAGATGAAAATTATTAGAATTGAACTGTGCTATCGATAAGCCTTTTAGTGGCTTATACCACAGGGAATGGCTATCCTTGTGGAAGCTAATGGACTCGTTTGATGAGAAGTGGGACAACAGAGGGGAAGCAGAGCTCACTTGTCAAGAATTAAGGCTAAACAAAACTTAAGAATCAAGGAACAGTCTTCACTGCGTGACGCTCTTGAGTTGGGGTTTGTTTGTGTTAACTGTCCATTGATGTGGCTTCTGGGTGACCCATTTCTTTTTGAGATATCTATTTACTTAGTGATTTGTTTAAGTTGAGAGCGTTAAGAAGTTACAGCTTGTGGCAAACGTCTTTCCTCTCTGATGCCTACAGATGAGCCTGTGTGCTGTTGGTTACTTCGCTTGTGTTTTCTGTCCTTGTTTTTTGTAAGCATGTAGAGGAAAGGGTTTTACTCTGCTTGCAAAATTCTGACAATTTGAGTTTGTGGGTGACTTGTGTAAATTCATGTCTGGATAGAAGCAGGTAACTCATGCAGTAGACCTTGGATCTCCACACTTGTCCTGTTTTTTTTTTTCCTGCACTGGCACTGATTTTCATCCAGGGCAACAATAATATCCTCCTGAAGATCAGCTCTTTCGAGTTCTTTTAAAATAAAAAAATCATGTCTTTTTTGGTTGTAACTGTAGCCTTCTTGAAGCTTCTAGTAAGGTGTTGCACAAAGCTTTTCTTTTGTTTGATGATTGATTGCTAAAGGTCTTTTTGAAACCTGTCTGTATGAACTGGTTCAGACTTAAGTCCATATTGTGTGTTATGAGGGGGGKGTGTGTGTGTATATGTGTGTGTATATATATATATATATGAGAACTTCTTGCACATAGAACATGTTTGAATTGAACATCATACTTGTATGGTGACAGTTGTTATTTTGCTGTATTCTTGAGCAATAAGAATAGTTGTAGGAAATACATATTAAGCAACCGCTTGTGGCAACCTGCTGCTCAGTATGTATCCAAAGCAGCTATTGTACTTATGTTGGTGTTTGCCAGTGTGGAAGATCATGTTATTTCAGTTCCTTGAAGTACTTGCTTCTGTGCAACTGAACTATAGAAGAGAAAGGGTTTTCCTTTCAGCTTCTGATGAGTTACCCAAGACAACTTAGAAAAATGAAAAAATACTAGTTGAAAATAGTGTCTTGATCTTCTTGAAAGATGGGTGAATCTTATGCAACACCTGTGATGCCAGGTCCAGTATTGCTTGGCTAGCTGACACTGTATGATTACAGGCAAGGAGGGATTTTGTTCCTTACTGAACAGTTCAGCCAACAGCCTGATCCATCTGTCGTGCATCCGATTATATGAGGCTGTTTTGACTCTTGGCAACACAACAAATCTTCTCTTAAAATAATTAGAAGATGAGCATATGAAACTTAAATGTGTCCTTACATTTAACTGTTCTTAAATTGACAGGTCTGCATGTAGTGATAGCCTTTTCGTCAAATAAGCTCTTCATTACCAAGTAATAGGATCACTGTGGAGCTATTAGGGTCTCATAGTTGCAGGATTTGTCCCCCCCTTCTGGAAAGAAACAACGGATGCAAGAGGACTTCTCTTGTGTTGCAGAAGTGCAAGCACTGCACATTAGCAGTGAAGACATTTGTCAAGACTTTCAGGCCTAGCTGCAAAAAAAAAAAAAAAAAAACTTCAGCCTCACAAAGCCGTGTGGTTCATCTCCCCTGTGCCCAGTCACAAGATAGAAGCCATCTCTCCAGACAGCTTTCTTCCTTAATGGTCAGTTCTAAACTATATTCCCAAAGGTCACTATCTTTAAAATACATTTCATTCCAAAGATCATCTAGACAGGGATCTTGTACTCCAATCATCAAAAAAAAAAAAAAAAAAGAATTATTAGGGACCTGGAGAGCCTGTCTTTTAGTGTTGAATACACAGGGATTCCTAATTTTACTGGAAAACAGACTGATTAGGCTTCTAACAGAGGGACAGTCTTGAAATTCTTGGTAGTGCATCTTTGAACATGAAATGAAGACATTAGTGGATGATTAAGACCTTTACAATTGATTGCCAAAGCAATCTTGTGAACTTGGACATCTCTTTAATTAAAGCTTAAATGCAAAATGACTTAATCCCTTTGATCACTTGGAATGCTCTCAATATTAAATTTGCTGCTGTTCTGCATGGAGTTGACAACTGGAGTAAGAATAGCTATTAATTTCTAAACTTCCACTTCAACGGCTTGCAGTAAGACTTTAGATAGTTCAGGCACCTCCAGTGTAGCAAGAAACTGCTACAGACAGCTTAGCCTCACATTTTGTATATCAAATATTATTGACATTAATAATGCATATTGACAAACATCAGTTCCAGAAAATGTGAGTATTTTATAAGTGACCCTACCTATGTAGAGTAAGTATGCTAAATTCTGGGTAAAATTTGTGGCTGAGGAATTGTCTATAAGGAAAGCAGTACATAGGCTAACTATACTGTATGTCCTCACTGAATATTTTTGAATCCCCGTTGTTCATCTAGGATATTACTCCCTAAAAGCAAGGTTGGCACCAGCATCAGTAGCCAAGGATGGGTGCCTGAAATTGCTGTATCTTTAGCCAAGCTGAGAGAGGTAGGAGAACTGTGCTAGTTGGAAACTTCTTACTGCTGTTACAGCGCATCTTAAATTGACAAATTTCAAATGGTTATTTCCTACTTTCATCCCAGCTTTCAAATATTGTAGTTTAAAAGTGTAAGTGATCTCTACAATTAACAGCAATGCATTCAAATGGTCATTCATGTCTGTATACGTTTCCTGACTTTTCCTTTGACAATTAACAGTATTCAGGTCAATGTTAGCAGATGATAATGGTGTTATGTGTAAGCTGCACTTTTTGTCCTTTCTAAGTAAGTCTGGCCGTGCACCTGCTATATACTCAGCTCAGCCTAATGCATAACTTCACATTCAAGTTCTAAGATTTAGGGATTAAAAAAGAGAATCTGGAACAGGTAAACAGAAAAAAACCCATTTAATAATGTTTTCCGTATGCTATATGGATACTTCACAAAATACTTCAAGCTTGGTGATTAAAACAGATGCACTTACAACTTCTTCTGTGTTGTCAAAGCTTAATTCACTCAAAGATACAGAAGACTGGTAATACATACTTAAAGTGAAGAATTAGAACAAACTTATTTTGCCAAGCTGTGCTGTAGCTGGGATTTTTTTTTAATTTCTCACCTTTTTTGACCTCTTATCCTAGATGCAGGAAGGAGCAACCAGCTGAATCTGGTACCCAAATTTATGAGTAAGTGAGAGGCCCTTTGTACTACAAATGGCCAGTTCAATCCGGGGATGACTTTTTTAAAAGTATTGTGTACAGGGTGCTTTGGGAAAAGCCTGTTTGCATTGTTACACACCTGGTGAGAAATTCTTTGTTTTTCCATATCTAACCCATTGTACCTCTGCACCTGAGCATCGTAGTCCCTGACCAGAGGGGAAGCTCTGTCAGCCTGTCTTGTAAAAGCCTTATGCGAACAAGTGAGCTGAAGTGTGAGAGAGGCAGTAGCAGCAGTTCAGCTCAAACAGCCACGTGGCAATCTACAGACACAGACTGGTCCATGGTCTCTTAACGTGTTCAAAGTTTATTTCACACTGCAAAATTCTTCTCTTTACAAAAGCAAAACAGGGTAAGTTGAAGCCTGGTCAGTTTAGTGCCTTCTCACTCACAAAAGCAAATGTTATTCTACCCAGAAGATCTGCAGGTGGAAAATGTTAAGTGTGATATGCAGACTCAAGAAAACACTAGTTAGATCACTTCATGTTTTCTTACAACATAGGAAAGCAAAGGTGGCTTCTCAACAAGAGCCATTTCAGAACTGTATCTGTAAATACTGAATTTCAAAGTAATGCTGTTTTAACTTTTCTTCCCAGATAGACTATTCGTCGGTGGGCTAAGTTTACAAAGGACTTGACATCTTTCACAGTGAAACTGTTTAGTATTTTGCCACCCCACTGGTGTGATGTTGTCAGTATTTTATCTGACCCCTCTAATCATTATAGACAGCATCCTCTTCAGTGCCTGTGTGTAGTTCCTTGTTTAACAACCTTTCCAAGTAATGTCATAAAATGTGTGTTAATATTCCGGGGCAGTGTAAACAACTGGAAACGTAAGTGGGGAACTTTGACCAGGTCGGCATTGTTTCAAAGTCAGTTTTGTCTCATGAAGAATTACAGTTTGTCTTCAGAGCTTCAGGAAATTCCTTACTCCCAAAAGTAGCAGCATAGGCGCAATAAACAGGATTCAATCCTTGCAATTAATTTTTTAATGTAATACTGTAATTAGACATTAAATTTATTACGTTGAAGGATGCTAATGGCTGCTCTGTCTGTAATAGGAGACTTGCTGTAGCCAAAATACAGGTGTCCTTCAAGACCGTGATAATTTCCTTTATGGGTTGATCTTAGAGGGTTGGTTGGTTGTTTTTAAGAGTGGTAGAGGCTGTAGATTTTATTAATTAGCCACAAAAATGTGTTCGTGCTCAGCATGAAAGCATACTCTTTTTTTACTTTGACCTTGACTAGCAGAGCCGAAATCTTAACAGGTCAAAACAGCTCCATCAGACACTGCTGCTTTCATGTCTAATTAGCTTTGCAAGTCAGGATGTTTCTACAGTAGTCACAAACATTTTACCTTTTAGGTTTCTTCTCGCTTTCCTTGCCAATACTTTCTCCTGAGGTAGAATTGTTATTTTTGTTATGAGACAGTCCTTGGCTAACACTCAATGGTTTCCAATTCAATCTCTTCAGTTGTGCTTGCTGCAAATAAAAGGATATTATTATTGATTGGCAAATGGATTGGAAGGCCAGCGTTCCAAAATTAACAACGCTGTGTTAATAGCTGAGACATTTTGAACTTTTTAATATTAGCTCAAGCTTACTCATCTACAATTAGGTTTTAAATACATTTTTTCAAAATATTTAACTGCATAAAGAGTCCCTCACGATCCTTAAAGTGACACTGGTTTCCTCCAACACCAGACTAAAGGCACTATGAAAACTGAAGTCCATAGGGCCAGTCCTTATATGTCTCTTTGTGACTTTTGAAAGGAGGGCTCTTCTAAGGTGGAATTGGGGCAGAAGTTAGGTCCCTGCTTTGGATCATGTTTTGGGAGATGACAGAGCAGGTCTCCAGAACTGTGGTTTTCCTGAAGTCTGCCAAATAAGTGTATTTGATTCAGACTTTGTAAAACTCTGGCTCTGTACGAAGATTGGCTTTAACTGGAGGAAGGAAAGGCTTTATCCAAACAAAAGCCTGTATATTCTGGCATGATAGGAAAATTTTCAGTAGCTACAGAAGCTTGTGAGCGCTGTGTGCACCGTGAAAACAGCAGCAGCCCTTAGAGCTGTAGGTGAGTGGCAGAAAGGAAGAGACAGCTCGAGCCAAATTCATCTCTTCTCGTATCAGGTTTTGCAGAATTGACACGAAGTCTGGGCCATGAGGCTTACGATTCTTGAGTATCTGTGGTGGTCTAGTAAAATACTGATACTTAGGCTGCTTGTTGTAATGTAACAGCTTAAGCAGTGCTTATTAGAGAAGAAATACAGACCTTTTACCTACAGGGCAAGAAACCACTAGTGGATCTGCACTTACAAAGAAGGGAGGTAAATGCCTGAAATGTTTTGAAGTGGTAAAAGAAACCTCCTGTTCCAAGGATGTGCCCAGAGCTTGAGCCCAGGCCCATAGCGTGGCACCTTGTCGTGCTGCCTAGGCTGTATGTCCCTGGCTGTGGCTTGGAAGTTTCTTCTCTAATATGTGAATGTTCCCTTCAGTGCAGCCCTTGATGTGCTTTTCATGACTGGTGTCTTTGGCACGTGTTAGGACTCTGCTTTTGATATTAGTCAGTGTTCGTTGAAGTCCACAACTGGATCAAACGTGAGGACAGATGAAAGGGGGGTTTGAGAGGAGAGGAAGAGGTGCAGTCCTCATGAAGTGAGGTGGGAGCCACTCCCAAAGGCCATCTGAGTATTTTCCCCTAGGAGATACCCTTCTGGTGCAGACGCTGAGAGCGTTGCTGATGCTCTTGACTTTGTCTCCAGCCCTCTGATGGGGGGTTATTGCAGCTCTGGCCTTTTCTCCCTAAGTTTTGCAGTTAGCAATGTTGGGAAGTGTTTTGTGGTTTCTGATGTAAAATGTGTAAGGTAGGTGTCCTGTGGATTGTTCTGCAACTAAATAGCTATTATTCAGTTGCCTCTGCTAGTAAAGAGTTAAACAGGATAACTGAACTGAGCCCTTCCAGTCTTGTTTCTCAGTGTCCCTGCTTAGCACTTTTATGGCTCAAATCACAAGTGAATTTTAAGCTCAAAATTCAGACTTGAAAAGCCTATACCTTGACTGCATTCTTAGAGAGATACCTGTTAGTTTGTGTGTCGTCTTCTTCTGGAATAGATGCAGAGATTTATTACACAGCCACATGAAGCAGATCAAAATGGCAGATACTGCAGCRAGAAATGCAAAGAGAACTGCTACAAAATGTAGATCTTCGTAGATAATCTCTGCAGGGAGGACAGAAAAAAATTAGTATTATAAAATWGATTACGAGCAGATTAATGTTTAAACACAGGGTAAAGCCAAGAACTCCTATCTAGTTCGTACCATAAACATTGACTATGATGGTGCCGTAGGTGTTGGTTCCATACTCCTCTGTTACAGTGATAAAATAGTAGCCGGCATCTCTCATGCCCACGTTCAGAAGCTGTATAGAGCCATTTTCAAAAGTAGTCACCCTGTCCTTGTACACCGTGGATATGTTGACATAATTCCCACTTTTCCACTCAACAATTTTGGTGGTGCCCCAGCTCGACACATGCTTCCACTCAATGGTGGCGACGCCTCTGCAAGAGTATTCAACGGAGAGCAAGATGTTTTGTGCCACTGTTGCGTTGATGTTGGGTTGTGGGACAACCAATGATACTACTCCGGGAGCTGAAAGACAAAGGAGGGCGATGAGTGAGGAGGTGATGCTGACCAACTGTCCCAGGCAGGATGGGACCTCTGAGGGGCGATTTGTCCTACCTATCTCAGTGGTCTGTTTTAAGAGAGGATGGATTATGCTCTCTTGGATTATGCAGTTTCTGACCATGAAAGGAACATACATAGACAACTGAAGACTAGATACACATTTTTAATTGGTGATAGACAGGAGAAATATTTCCACCACACAGGACAAGTAATTGCATGTGTTTCAGTGTTTTGATACCCAAGAGGAGAGAGTTTGGAAGAGTCTTTTTGGGGAAAGGAGTGTAACATTTTCTGAAAACGCTGAGCAGTGCTTTTTGTATTCATCAGTAACTGGTTTTCCTTTAAAATCCTGCATTTAAATGGGAAGTTTAATTGCCATGGCCAAGGTAACCTATTATATTAATTAATTACCATCCCCCAAAAGCAAAAACTGTAGCAGGCTTAAGTATGTGAAGACTTGGCAAGGACTTCATCATGTTTTCAGGATGCGTAATCAATGTTTGAGACAACAGCTTCGTAAAGGCAGCCAGTTAAATGCCAGTGCAGATAATCGCACATAATCACAGGTACCCAGTTTCACACGAAGTCAGGGACTTCATGTTCCTGATGATTTCCAGGCAAAAATGCATGTGAAAGAATATTTAATTCTCACCTAGTTCCTACCGATGTGATTATAGAGCTGTTCATAACACTGTGAAACTGAACTGACCATTTAGTTTAATGTGTAACTGCAATAATTTCTGCTTGCATGTGGGTATTTCTGCATGAAGATTTGGATGAACATCAAACATCCAAGTTTCAATTGGCATACATTTTTTTTTTATAATTAGTGGCATGTTTGAGACACTTGGCTAGAGACTGAAATCCTGTTATCTAGCCACAAAAATCAAACCAGACAAAAGGCAGATAAAGCACAGAGTAAGCCTCACCGCTGAATGCCTTTTCCTGGTTTGGCTTAGGGCAACTCACCCGCTCTCCTCTCATACTGTGGGAACAGCCTGACTGCAATAGCAGAACTGAAAAAATAACGCTGAGCTGCAAATGTTTCTAACCCAGTAGGGAGGGAGGACAAGACCCTCGGCTACGCTGAAGGAGGGCAAAGCAGGACCCCTGGGGATGCTCTTGGAGGTTCTGCAGAGACTTCAGGGAAAAGAATGGTTAAAAAAGGCAAAGAAAAAAAATCTCCAAGGGAAAGAAATTCTTTTAAAAAATCTTATTAAAAAATAAGAACCCCCCCATGGCCGGCAAAACCCCAGAACAACCACAAATGGGGAGAGATGGGTAAATGAATTACAAGCTGAGTTCACTCTATTTGCAATATGTAGCAGAATTCAGAAACTGCTGGTCAAGGTAAGGCAGGGAAGCTTGAGAAGCCAGTGTGATTCCCAGGTCCTCGCCTACGGAACCAGCACAGGAGAAAGCCCCAGCCTCTATATATTTGTTAACCAGATGGGATCTAGGCTTTTTCCAGGATAAGACTCCTGGGATTCCCCCTTCATGGATATCTGGTCATGTCCCTTGCAGGGACACCACGCTTTCCAGGTATCCCGGCGCATCCTCCGCTAAGCTCTGGTCTGCTGTTCAGCCTGTGTGCAGGAGAGACTAACCAGAGCTGTGAAAAAGGGGTTTGTGCCAGCTAGAGAAACAGAACAGACGGGAACCTCTGGTAATCGCTGCTAATTGTTCTAATTGTTTTCTGCTTCGTGTGTTTATTTAAAGGCCTTTTGCTCTGTTTCTGACTAGACAGGAGCTGAGTGTCTCACCACAGTGACCCTTTTATGTTTTGATAAAGGCATGGCTTTGTTTTGAATATGTGATTGCAAGGTAAATGTAAAAAAAAAAATATCCTTCCATTAAATTATTTGCAAATGTGTTCTGTCCCTATCCAGCACACAAAGCCAAAAAAGGCAATGCAATAACCATTCAAAAATATTTTTAATACGCAGTCCGCCTAGATCACCTGAACCAGTCTAATCCAAACAGAGCTGCATCAGCCTTGAGAGCAAACATCACACCCATCTGCAGTGCCCTGCACAAGGCCACTGCGCTCTGCTGGTTGCAAAACCAGACCCTTCACGCCCAGTAAAACATGCACCGAGAAGAGGGTACCGGTGCCGCTCCAAGTGCAGCGAGTTTGCTGTCCCTGGCACGCTGCTGCACTCCAAAGTATTCGCCTGGCCCAGAGTCAAAGCTGGAAGCGTGGCTCTGTGTACCAGACCTGGCCGTAGCAACGCAGCCGGGCCTGCAGCGTGCTGGGGAGCGGGTGGAAAAGGGCTGGCAGCGAGAAGCCTCCACGCAGGAGCTCTAAAATGGGGGGAGGGCAGCTCTAAAATGGAGCTCTTAAACTCTGGGGACAGTTCCTCCACCCTTCGGTGTCCTGCTTGTGCGTCACCTTGATGATGAAGGAGGCGGTGTGACGTGTCCAAACCAAACCCACTGGCGGCACTGCCCACCCCAATTCCCAGGCGTGGGGGCTGGCTGCAGCCTCCTCTAGCGCTCGCTTGGAGAGGGCTGGCCGGCTCTCTGCGCGCTGCCCCGTCTCCACTCGCCCCCCGTGGGCTGCTGGGCTGAAATCCACCTTCCCTCTTCACCGCCGCGTTTCCCAGCGTGACCCGAGCCCTTTCGGGCTGGCTAAGCAGGATGTGTTTCCTCCTCCTTGCTTCCCCTCTGTTGTTGGCCACGCAGAAGGGAACGGCGGCTGCTCGGGGCCGCCCCCGCCGGGAGCGGGCGTGGGGCTCGTCCCCCCGCGGCCGCGGCTCCCCACCCGAGCGGCCGGGCTGCAGCCCCGGCCTGGCACCGCTCAGCTGCCCCGCTTCCTCCGAGCAGCAGGAGCGGGGACGAGCCTTCCCAGAGCATTTCCAGCCTGCAGAGAGCAGCGGTGCCTGTCTGAGCCCCCCTGAGTCCCGTCCCCGTGCCCTCTCAGCAGCTCTCCGGGCACTCCTGGTTAGGGCCGGCTTAGGGAGAGCTCTCCCCGCGGAGGGGCGGCCGGGCTCTCCGCACCGCCCCGCGCAGATGCCGGGCGCTGGGGCTGAGCCGGGGGTAGCGCGGCGAGGAGGAGGAGGAGGAAAGGGCGGGGGGAGGAAGCGGAGGGGAGAAAGGGACACTTACTCTGCAGAGCCCACCCGGCGACCAGGCAGAGGGTGACGGTCCCCACGACGACGCCCCGTCCCCGGCAGCCCTGGAGCGGTCTCATCAGAGAGGAGCCGATGCCCCAGGGGTTGCATTTAAGCGGCTGGGCCGGCCAGCGCGGCCCGACCCCGGGGGCTGCCCGCCCCAGGCCTCTTCCTCGCTCCTCTCCCTCCTCTTCCTCCCCCTCCTGCCGCGGCGCCGGGGCTGGTCGCAGCTCCCCCCCGGCGCCCGCCGCACCGGCCCGCGGGCTCTCCCACGCCTCACACCCCGGGATCCTCCGATACGGATTGAAGATGCAATTGGCTGAGGAAGGGAAAGTGCTGCCCAGCCGCCTGCCATCGCCCCAGCCAGGAAATGAGCGCTAATGGGCCGCCGGCGGGGACCGCGCAGCCCTGCCCGGCTGTGCCGCGGCCCCGCGGGGGAGCGAGCCGTGCCCCGCCGTGCCCCGGCCGGAGCGGAGGAACCGAGCCCAGGGATCGGAACACTCGGCCGAGGATGCGGTTTTTTGGCGTGTGATCGCTAAGGGAACACGTACCCACGAGGGAAATTTCCCTTCGGGGTGTTAAAAATGACTTTATTGCCCCGAGGAGTCTGGTGATGCTGCGGGTGAGATGGTGGGGCTGGGCAGCAGCATCTCTGTGTCCCCAGGGGTCCTCTCAGATGACCACGCTGGAAAGCGAGCCGGGTTCCCATCCCACCGTACCCAGGACAAGCACTGGGTGCTCCTCTCTCCCTTCCACCATCTTCCAGAGGAGGTCCCCAGAAATGCTTGTCCTTCTTTCAGAAAGCATGGGACAGTGTGAGTTAGGGAGAAACATGATTAGAAAACATGCTAGTGCCCCAATCCTGCAAATTCACCCTTGCTCAGGGGCAGATGCTGCCCGAGGCCACATGCACCCCAGGAGAGCTGGCCTTCTGACTGGCGAAAGGGTTACATGCCAGGGTGGGCCTTTTGCAGATCTTCCATCCCCCTCTTCCTCATGTTTCCCTCTCCTCAAGTTTTCTTTGGTAAGGTGTGGATAAAAGAGAGATGCCTCAGCCTGCTCATCAGCCCGGGCTTCTCAGGGAGGGAGGGAGGAAAGGGCGACTCCCCACGCGAGGAGGAACGGCTGGGGTCTGCCAGAGCCCTCTGCGCTGGGCAGCCACGTCTCCCGCTGCACGGTATGGACTAGTGCAGGTTTCCCTACATACTGCTTGCCTGCGAGGATGACAAGTGAACCCCATGGGGGTCTGGGTGGCCAAAGCACAGCCCTGGGCAGGGGGCCGAGCAGGAGTGGGGCTGGGCTTGCTCAGTGCTCGGCTGCAGGGGACCTGCTCCCACTGCCGCTTTCCAACAAGTGTGACGCTGTCAATGTGCAGCCAGGTGAAAGCCTCCATGTGAGRTTAGGGTTTCCTACTTGCGCACCTCAGGGGGGACTTCACAGGACTTAGGTCAGGCCTTGGCAAGAGAGGGTGCAATTTGCATGRACTCCAGGGTCCATCTTTTATTCAGGGTGCAATAAAATCTCCAGCTTCCCTGACTTCTGGTGCATCTCTTCAGCAATGGGAGTCAGGGGAAGGGACAGGGGGAGGAGAGGTCGGTGAAGACATACTGCCCGAATATTTGATCTCACGTAGGTTTTGCAGCCTGCTGTGGTGCTGGAGGTGCCTGAAAGCACAGTTGCACTTCATCTGCAAAGGCAGCCTACAAAATGCTTCCTCTCCACCCCATCTGTCTGAGCTGCTCCCGTGCTTTGCCAAATCCCCTCTGCTGTGTCAGGCCAACACCGTCTCTGGGTGTCCCTGCTGAAAATGAGATCCCCAGTGGCAAAATTTCTTCCTGACCCCATTGCTTCATGGCAGTTTTATTCCTCAAGGCATTAAAGAAGGTCTCATGGTAATGTAAATTTATGTCATTTTCCTTTTTCATTTCTTTAAATCTTTATTTAAATTATTTTTGAGCTGTTGGCCCAGTGACCTATTTTGGCAGCACAACATATGGGGCATATGCTCATACAAAATGAATTGAACTTTGAGTAATTTAAAATTTAATCCACTCTATTGGAGAGACAGATGTTAGTCATGAAATTGAAATCCAGGTCTGGAGTTCTTCCCAAATATTGGCAGTTTTGGCTTTGCAGTATAAGTCAAATGTTCAGTCCTGGAACAAGAGACGAGTGTTTGTTTTCAGCATCAATAATTAACAGCAAAGAGCTTTCAGATTCCTTCTTTTCAAAGGGAAAATTATAAAATGTCTAGAGGTTGTTTTTTTTTTACTATAAACTGCACCTCAAGAAATACAGTGACACATATGACAAAATGCCCAGTATTAAAAAAGGATTTAATCAGATTTCTATAAACCCTATTCATCTGAAAGCCAGCTGGTGCCTCTCTCCCTGAGAGCCCATTGCAAGCAATGCTTTTGTCGTGAATGAGTGGTTTAGAGGCCGCTTAAAGAATCACTGTCAAAGGTATTAGCAGAAAGTGATTTTAAYAGAAATTTATAAAAGCGCGACTTAACAGAGTTTGATGGCAAGGTCCACTCTATCACTTACTACATGGATGGCGCATACAAAGGAAAATCGTGTTAGAATTGAGCTGGAATGATTTATACAGAGCACGAGGACGAAAAGGGTAAGGGAGACCGTCCCATTGAGTCACAAGGTTCAGAGGAGACCCCCTTGCTTTCTAAACTCCTGATGGAGCTTAGGCACGGCTGGATCCAGTCTTAGTCTCAGACTTGAACAACGGTTTACGTCTAAGGGATTATATGTGTTTAGCAGCATTTAGGTTCATTCACAGTTTTAAGATAGATCACAAGATTTTAGCAGCACTTAATCATTGACTAATTTAATGTTTACCGTGTAAGTTAGTAGAGTCTACTACAATCACAACAGTGACTTAATTATAGACTCGCGATGGTAGTATTTATGCTATACTTGCTGGCGAGCACCTCCATCAATTCACACACACACACGCACACAGACACAAAGATAGATAAATCTATAAAGGTATACCTGTTAAAAATTCCCTTTCAGTCCAGTGAAATATTCACGTCAAATGTCTTGGCATTTCTCAACGGGCAAGGGGTTGAGCCTCAGGGAGTGTTTCAGCCCAGGTCCCGTCATCAGTGATGGTCCTCTGAATATCGCTGACTCGAGAGTTCGCGAGCTCTGAGAGGCGTCCCGCTCAGAGGGAGATGCTGGGCGCAGCCCGCTGCGGTCCAGGAGAGCTCAACGGGCCTCACTTGGGACCGCTGTTTGTAGGGTCACAAGGTGACTGACTTTAGTCATCCGTGAAAATCCTCAAGGTTTCAGTAACAATGGTACCGTCCCACTCAAGTTACGACTCAGATAAGGGTGTCAGGGGATGATGAATTATCCCTGCTCTCGTCCCCCACTTGGGTCGGGCAGCAGGAGTTCCTGGTACGGTCAGTACCGCTCCCCGACCTCAGCTACACGAGAGTTCCTGAGGTCAAGGGATGCTTCACCGCCTGACTCATTACCCCAAGGCCAAGGTTTTATGGGAGTTTCTGAGATTATGGAGCAGCCCAGGAGAGGTGTGGGGGGGGAATGCACCACCACCGCTTTCTCCCGCTGTGCTGCAAACATCCCCTCTGCAAGGGAGGAGGTTTCTCTTAAGCAGGAATGCATCGGGGTGTGAAACGGCAGCAATGGGTGAGCGCTTTGCGTAGGGTGGGAGCCCGCCGGCAGGGCAGCGGAGCAGCGGAGGGCAGGGGGGATTTTCGAGGCAGGCTCCCCGCTAGCAGCCCACGGAGGAGCATGGCCGTGGCGAGCAGCACTGTAGGGGCTGGTGTTGGGGACCAAGCCCCATCAACAAGCGACTGCAGAGAGAATCACTTGACTTCAAGGAGTACCAATGATAGCTGTATTATTGATTAGCAGCCAGTCTAACGAAATTTAACCTTGATGCTTGGCCCCTCTGAGTCCCCCAGCATCTGCCTGCCTCCCAGCACCCCAAATGCAATGGGGGATGAGCTTCAGCRAACCTCTCCTTCTGTTGGGGATGGGGTTTGCAAAGGATGCTGCTGACAAGCCGGTGCTGGGTCCTGGGCTTTGGTGCTTGGCCATCAGTGCAAGGCTTCAGCAGTGGAGCTGTTTCTGCCAAGTGGGAGCAAAGGGCTGTGCCCTGCCCGGCTCTTCTGCAGGGATGCTGATGTGGTAGCTAACTCAGCGTAACTTTACAGGAAAGCCAGATTTGAGTGTTAATCCTGAGATTACTTACCTTGGCATATTCATGATGTATTTTCCTAACAAAGCTTTTTATTAAAATCCTGTCCAACCACRTTCAGATGAGGCTAATGATACACTGCTCTGGGTTATGGACGTTTCGTCCATTAATTGTGCTTTTCTGGTTTTATTTTTCTCTGCTTGTCAAACAGCAGTTCTCGGAAACACGAATGTATCAAGCAATATAGTACAGGCTGTAAGAAATTAGTTTTTCCTGGTTTAATTATAAAGTGCCCTTAAACTAGCAGGCTCTGGGAATGATTTACAAGCTTTGTAAAAGATTCGGTTCACCATCCCTACAGTGCTATAGACACCTGAAGATTTCTATTGCTACATGCTCAGGATGAAAGTTTCCCCTCCCCTTCCCTTTGCTTATTTCCATTGTTTTAAGGTTTTTTTTTCCCCTTCCTTCTCTTTGCCGTCTGAGAGTCTCTCAAGTTTGTCTGGAAGGCCTGATTTCTCTTGCTGGTGTCATTAATAATGGAACAAAACCACATTAACAATTGCAGCAACAGCCAGATAGGAGCCAGAAAGCTCCTTTTGCTCTCTRATATGCTGCATGAGTACTCTGAAATGCTTTATACAGAGGGTTTGCTTTTTTTTTTAATTGCCCTTTTCCTTTGATGTCTTTTTGGACTCAACAAAATGCTTGACCTTGTCTTTTGCTGAAGAAAAGATAAAAAACACCAGAGTTAAAAATTCACAGAGATTCCAGACCTGCAATACCACTTCAGAGGTAATTTTATCCTGCAAGAAACCATGGGAGAAAATTCAGCAAAGAAATGTTAACAGGGACTGCAGGGCGTTGCATCTGCAGGGTCAGAGGGCTGCAGAGGCTGCTCACCACTGCCCTGAGATGCTTTTGGTCGATGCAGTGAGCTGGCAAACAGCTGGCAGAGGGCAGGAAAGAGCTGCAGGCTTCTGAACCAGCAACAGAAATGTACACCAGGCACACGTATAGAAGAAAAATAGGTAACATCCTGCTGGACCCTCCTCTTTCACATGAAGTTGGTGGTCCAGGCTTACTTTACTCTGGTCCTCTGGAAGTGAAAAGAACATTTGTTGGGAGGTCTCAGTGTGTAAAAACATTCCTTCCATCCATATAAGATGAAAAAAGTCTTTTTCAGCATCTGAAGTAGAACCTGGCCAAATCTGCACTTTGTTTGTCAGTGGTTTCTTTTCGCCTTTTATTTTTTTGGCAGAGGCGCAGTACAAAAAGCCCTTCTCTTACCCCAAATCAATCAATAGCTGTAAGAGGAGAGACCATGGGCAGTCCTGGTCTGTCAGCATTCCTCCACTTTTTAAGCTATCTAGACTGCCTGAGTCTCCTTGTGGTTTTGGGGGTTAGGAAAATAGAGGAAAAAATGAAACGAGGTGAAACTCAACCTTGAAAGATGCAGAAATGTATATCTGAGGATGCACAGATGCTTAGTAGAAGGGAGACATTTGGAAACAGCTTTTATCAAATGGGAGGTACTCAAAGCACACCTTGGAGTGGGTGATTACATTCACCCATGAGGCACAGTTCAGTGTCAGAAATGAAACAGGCTTTCGCTACATGGCATTAAAACTCTTCCAAGATGTTACATCCTCCTTCGGTATTTACAGAGAGTGCAACGCCCCCATTTTCTTTTGACGGGAAACCAAAGCACAAAGTTGCTTTTTTCTAGGAAGTTTATGGCAAAACAGAGAAAAAAAAAATCCTCACTTTCTTGAGTCTCTGAGGTGGCCTTTATCCCTTCCAGAAGGTGTGGCAAGAGCACAGGGCACAGCCAGCACAGGGACAGCGGCTGCAGGCTTGCACTGCGGTAGCAGGACACATTATACAACCACTGCAATTCATTGAGCTCTTCCTTAGCGTTTTTCTCTCTCTCTGTCTTCCTTCCTCCTTCTTTGTCCAGTTCATCATGCTCAATGCACCTGCCTGCAGATGATGCCTAAGACGCCGGGGCATTGGTTATCAACACTAGCTGCAATTCTCGCGCCGCAAGCAATGCCAAGAAAAACTGCTTGACCCAGAGCAGCAGCTACGGCACCAATCAGGGCAGGTGTGACAGCCATGAAAACTTACTCAAATCCTGCAAAATTAGAAGTAAATCTTGTAGGAGTTTGCTACAAAGGCTTTCTGGTATGGCTCTGCTATCAAGATCTTCCCAGAGACCAAAGGAAGACAATGATTGCATCCACGCCTCACTTTTACTACAACTACTAGGTTGGGATTTCCAGCCTGGCGCAGTCGGTGCGTGTCTCTGGGGACGTTGGAGACACTATGTCTAGTGACACGGGCAGGCGGGCTCTTCCCAGAAAGCTGTGTATGTGTCACCTGAAGGCTTGTTTCTCAGATTTTACAGTCCAGCTCTATAAATCAAAGAGGCTTAAAGAATCCCAGGCATCACCCAGTAGGTAAATCTATTATCAAAAACTTGTTTTGGTTCATCTAAAGCTGCTCAAGAATTTCAATCCTGTTTGCTGAATATTTTCAGGATTCTTTTCCCAGGCTAGAGTCCCAAAACCCATAAGCAGGGTGTACTGTCTTTCTCCTCTTGGCTTTTGTGCAACAGATCAGGGGTAGAAGCTCACACCCATGTATGGGTGACCCAGGTCAAATGTGGACACTTCTGGGGAGGTGGGATGGAGGAGAATAACTGGATGCCCATTTCTTTTACTTTGAAATGTTAGCTCCACAGAACAAAGTAGGCTTTAATTTCAGAAAAAAAAAGGCGAAGTAATACTAGCAAAATAATAATGCATTTCTGATTAAATAAAAATATTTGTGTTCCAGTTTGACCAGGACACCAGAATGTCAGTCATTCATACAACCCTTTACCTCACCTCAATGTCTGAAGTTATTGTCTGTTGTCTAAAAAAGGGCCTGGTTRGTGTTACACCATGCAAAGAAAATATAAAAGGAGCTTTTATCACATGTAAGAATCATCTGACCATTTTCCAAGATAGTCTAGTTCTACTTTGCTGATCCATGTTTTCACTACTGATTATTAGCAGTGTGAATAATTTCAGTTGCAGAATTCAGCGAAGCAAATGGCACATCTATCCACTGTGTGCAGAATGAAAACAATCTCAAAAAGGGGAAAATACACAAAGGGACTCTTGTGTCTTCCCTTTTTTCCCTGTGAGTTTTGATTTTCTCCTCGCCGTTACCAGAATAGCACAAGGTTTTGTCATCCCAAATCTTGGGATGCCCCACGTGCTCAAGCCTGTCTCCCGTCTCCAATTTGGTCACTGTCCTAAGATGCAAGCGTAGTGGTATGTACAGATTAGGTGAGAACTTAAATAGAATTAAGCATGAGTAATAATTCAACAAGGCAATAATTAAGCATGATTAAGCTGGTCTAGTTGAAATGGGACATTTAAATATCTACACTTGAGTCTCAACAGCTCTTTTTATGTGGATCACCTGAGCACCTCTCCATTTCATTTGGTATAAATTTGGTGCAAAGAATTTACTTTGACCTGCCCTGTCAGCACAGCCGTGTCCTCACATGGTCTAACTGAGCTGCCAAAACCAGAACCCTCTTTTTCTACCACTGATTTAGGCTCTCTCTGGGTTTGCAGAAGGGCTGAGCAGGGGCTGCCCACAGGGTCTCTCTGGAGAGCCAGGCTTGATACTCTTCGCTGTGGGCAGCCTCACTGCCCACGTCGGCTCCCATGTCTGGACATGGCATCTGCGGGGCAGCTGGGAATATGCAGCACCAAAGCAAAGTGAGTCAAGCCCATCCGGCCCTGCAGAATGACTGCTGAAGCATTTTAGGCATGTTGCCTTTCAAATAAAGACCATGAT
This sequence comes from Phoebastria nigripes, assembly GCA_035582835.1. NCBI lineage: Eukaryota > Metazoa > Chordata > Aves > Procellariiformes > Diomedeidae > Phoebastria > Phoebastria nigripes. The sequence goes on from JAYKAV010001610.1 coordinate 278,597, forward strand.
TGAGCAATGGTGGTGTAATTATGGCGTCTCCTGCGGAAGCAAGTGCAGGTAGCTCAGGGCAGTCACAGCTCAGACCCTTGCACATGCACCATGGGTGGTTTCCTCCTGGAGCACCATGGACGTCACAACGTCAATTATAGCCTTGGCCCCAGCTCCCCACCTCAGCCTGTGTGTTGGGAGGACTTAGGAACTGCTCCAAAAATATCAGAGATGGAAACTTCATTTATTTTTCACCTCTAATTTGCAGGAGTGCGGTGTGGCTAGGTGGCTGGTAGAGGAGGTCACGCAGCACCATCACTGACAGCAGAAGACCTCCCAACAACCTTAACAGGGGCACCCGGCGCATGGTGACCTGGGACAGGCTGCGGGTGCCTTGCCAGGGCCCAAAGGCCACCGGCCACTTGGGAAGGTGCATATCTGACTGGCAAGTGGCAGGCGATGGTGCTTGGTGGCAGTCTGCACCTCCTGGTGAGGACACTTCTGGTGATACTGGGAAAGCCGCATTCAGGGCGCGGGGAAAGGTGTGCTCTGAAAGGGAAGCGCTGRTTTGTGTTACTCGGGGCTGCGCTTAGGTGGTGCTAGAGAGTAAATAATTAAAACCTCTCTGCAATTTGGGTGTCTGGATGGGGAGTTCAGCAACATTTGTCCCTAAAACATCTTGTGAAGAATGGTGATGGGATGGACTCAACACTGCCCAATAAGTCGCATCTCACAGGACACGCCAGGGCTGCAATGTTTAAGGAAAAGGAAACTTAAATAGTCTTACCTGTTTAGTATGTTCTCAAAACATGATTTGAAGAACAGGAGACCCTCCAGTTTTATCCAGTGACAAAATCCTTGACTGAAATTCCCACCAGAGGGCTATTTAGAGTGATACAGTCCAAATAAAAATTCGCAGACCAAAACATGACTTATGCATTCTCTTGCCCATAAGAGCACAACTGGCGGAGCGGCAAGCGCAGCCTCAACCCTACCTCTCCTGCTGGTCCTATTTCTTCCAACTTCCCAAGAAACGCCATTCTCCTTTCTTGCCATGCACATCAGGATTGGCACCAGGCATTTGCATCGCCCTGCAAGTTGTGTGGGGGAGAGGAGAGCTGGGTAAGTTTTTTTCTGTAGGTTTTACTTTTCTAAGAGGCCTTTTAGTTCTGTGAATTCAGTGCTTTCTGCAAATTTAAGTTTACCTGTATATTTCTGTATCCCAGATTTCTATTTCAAATGTCTAAACAATTCTCTGAACCTGGAAGGGCTTTGGAAAGGTGGTCTTTTAATGAATTGATGTAGAAACATCAATACAGCAACTGGGGAAAAAAGTTTGATATTCAATCTGTATTCATCTTTGATCCTCATTAAATGTTTGATGTTTGATTCCTGCTTTTGGGAAAACCTCTTGTAAGCCTGTGGAGGACCTGTGTTTTAATTGGATGAACTGAAGGAACCCCAGGGCAGAGATTGCAGGTTTGATTTCAGCCTCATTTCCACTTTTTTCACGGTCTTATTCCCAGACTGATATGTGCAAAGGTGACTTTCCTCCTGATGAGGGGGTTATATAGCCAAAGCAGCTTCAGCGAGGTTGGTCTAGATCTACCTTGACGGGATTGAGCAGTAATCTTTCACAGACTGCATGCAAGTTAGCACGAATTCATGCTAAGGTGGTATTAATTTCCTTCAATGATGTCAGGACACAACCTCTGCATGGCATTGGTGACTGCAGTGCTGCTAAAGGCTGTCTTTTCATTTATGCTTTGCCATTCAGGTGGCCACCCGTGCTCAGGTGGCCAGCAGTGCTTATAGACATTAAAGACTTCATTTTCAGAATAGTGTGTTATTCTCAGTGCCTGAGAACCTCAGAGAGGGCACAGTTAATACAACCTGCCTACATCCCCACTACAGACTCAATGATTGCTTCCCGTATCCCTTCTCCTCAGGTGCAGAGCAGCGGTATGAAAGCCTGTCTCTAACAAGCCACATCCATCCAAGGAGCAGCTACACAGCAGTGGTGCATAAAATAACTCATTTCTGGAAACCAAATGTCTCTGTTTTATGTCCAGTGTATAACTCCCTGTCCATAAAGTGCTTCTTACATTTACAATTAGTAACTGGGTAGTGAGGCCAAGAAATAAAAAAATAAAAAAAGCCCTTTCAGTACCTAAATGGGCCCCTTTTTCATAGAATCATAGAACAGTTTGGGTTGGAAGGGACCTTTAAAGGTCATCTAGTCCAACCCCCCTGCCGTGGGCAGGGGCATCTCATTTTCTTTATCTGTGTTTCACTACCCAATGAAATGATAACAACTGCATAGTTCATAATATTCAAGGTCCAGAAAGTGTGATAGCTAACTGAGAATACTACTACTTGAGAAAGTAGAACTGAAAGTTCCCCTTTACCACCCATACATCCTACATCCCAGTTCTCCTTTAATTAATGATGATATGGGACAATGGGGTAAATTTATCCAACATAGACCTTCTTCTGATGTCAAAGGCAGGTTTGGGTGAAGGTGGACATTACTAGTTGCTGAGCTTCCGGACATTGTTCAGTACCTTATTGTCACAGGAGGAATATTTCCCCATAGAAGAGAATATTCTCACTTTGAGCACCATATTTATGACTATCCTGTGCTGTGCTCCTCAATCCCATTTCCTGTGTGTTTCTCTCTCTTTCCTGTCTGTGGCTCTTCTGCTCTTCCCTCTTGTTTCCTTGCCTATACCAATGAACACTTTCAAACTGGCAGGGCTCCCTACCTGTTCCTTCCTAATTCCATCTAATATGATAATCACCAATTAGATAGTTAATCTTTGCAATTAGTTATCATAGTTAGGCTTGAAAACTTAGCATGATTAAGGGATGTGCAGGGGAATTAATCTCTGCTAGGCATCATTTCAAACTGTCCTGTTCAGTTCTGTTGCATATCAATCCTCGGACTGCGGTCATCACGCTGTGATCTGAGCCCTGTCATGAGCTGCATTATGCAATGTACAACACAACATTGCACAGTTCACCAAAACTGTAAAAAATGTGGAAAAGTTGGAAATTTTTCAGTTTGCCTTAGTCCCATAGTGTAAAATTTCTCTCCAATTCTGTAATGAAGTTGAGGTCTGTTATTATTGAATTATGAGCATAGGTGAACTCTGGGAGAAAATAAATCCCACGTTTGTATTAAAGAAAACCCTGTCGTGCCCTTTCTGCTGTGCAATGCAAGTGTCACAGCTTGCAGTTGCATAGCAAGAGTTCCCAAGTCGCAGTATGGTCTTGACCTCTTCTCCATGGTTGGAGCTCAAGCGTAACAGCAAGGCTCTGAGCATTTGTCAACATTAAGCTAAAAGCAGTAGTGGTTACCTGGATGGTACTCGGTTGCCCATCTCCAGCCGTGAGGTCAGGGTTGGAAGAAGTAAGGAACAGGAGACATCACTGGGGTTTGCCAGTCTGAACTCTGGGCTGGACATCACATGTCCTAGGGCTCCCTGAATGAATTCCTCCTTAAAACGGAGGATAACTTTCAAAGAAGCTTCCAATTTCACTGTAGCATTTTTAGTGATGAAGAACCTACCTCAATTCTTGGCAAATTGTTCTAACATTTAAAGGACTTTAAAAGCTCCTTAAAAGCTGAGCCTTGTTTGTAGTCTGAATTTGTCTAGTTTTAACTTCTAGACATTGGTTCTTGTCACAAGCCCTGCCTGTGAGAGAAGAGGCATTATCAAAGTAGCAGGAACATGCTCTGGGTATGATTCATCTCATCTAAATTTCAACATTACAGTGCATAGCATGACTCGGGGCTTCCTTGCAGGACAACACACGCAATAGTCAGTTTTAGACTGTGATTCACCTGATCTGTGTATAGACATCTGCGTTAGATTGTCCATTAGCCCATACTGAAGTGCATCTCGTTTGTTTGCCCAGCTGAGCACACAATGTGGACTGCTCCTCATTGCCTACCCAGTCACTGATAAGTGCAGTTCAATAGCATAATGCCAAGAATAAACCTCACTAGAGATTCAGATACTGGATGATAATTTCCTACTTATAATTACATTTCAAGACCTGTCAATTAGCCAGTTGTTAATCCACCTAATGTACATGGCATTGATTTTGTATTGTTCTTCTTTCTTAATCAAATTTCTGTCTGATACCATCTCAGACGCTCCGCAGGAGATGAAGTCTAAAAATGTCAACGAAAACGAAGACAATGGAAGCCTCAGGGTATCTCAGTGGATCCTGCCAGCCCAGATGACAGTAGAGTGCTGCCCAGATGCTGGCGTTTGCTGCTTTAAGTCTGTCTACTGCAAATATTTTATCCTCTCAGTTCAGTCCCAGGTCCCGGGCTGCTGACTGTCCACTTTGCGTGAATGTTAGTGCATTCCTGGGTCTTTTTTGGAGTGAACCAACTGGTTTCTTTGAAACCAAAACTCAGGTGCTATTCTGGAGAAAGTTCATTCCAGATCACTCCAGAGGACTGAGATTAAACTAGATTTGCTCCTCCAACTTCTGCAGTCTTCCACTTCTATTCTAGCAGGCTTTGCACCCCCGCAGTCTGGTTGCATTCACTCTACAACTTGGCCTAGGGGCCCAGCACTGCTCCATCATGCAGAAGCATTTAGTCATGTAGACATAACCTTTGAGTCCACCGGGTCCTCTCCCTGCCCCATGGAGTGACTCAGCACGAGCAATGTCCAAGAGCCTCTTCAACTCCTTTGAGGTAGCTGACCAAAACCCAGTCCAGCCACTCTTTTCATCTGGAAGGTCTTTTTCCCATTTTTAGAATCTTTCTGCTCATTGCCATGCACAAACCAAAATGGCACCAGGAGCCTTGAAGAATCTTTATCACACCCATATTCACGTAAATGATCCAGACTGTTCTACCCTTTTTGTCCCAGCTTTTGTTAGTTTTTGTAAGCACTTGCATGAAGCCAGCTAAGCTGGACTGCTGTTATCTTGGAGAATTTTGGGTCCAGATCACTGTACAGCAATAAAAAAAGCATAGTTTTATAATAATTTCAAAATGAAAACTTTCTAGGATTCAACTTTTGTTATTACCAATGACTAAAGCGAGAACATATCTGAAAAGAGCCCCAGTCCAGCCCACCGAAGGCATGCTGCTGCTGAAGGAGTTTAGCTTTGGATCCTGCCATGAGACTGGCATTGCACTCTTCCAGGGTCACAAAATCACAGAGCAGCTGAGGTGGGAAGGCACCTCTGGAAATTGTTTAGTCCAGCCTCCTGCTCAGAGCAGGATCAGCGAGAGCAGGTTGCTCAGACCTGTGTCCAGTTGGATTTGATATCTCCAAGGATGGAATGGGTGACCTGTTCCAGTGCCTGATCACACTCACGGTGAAAAAGACTTTTCTTATGGATTATCCTGTGTTTCAGTTTGTGCCCATTGCCTCTTGTCCTCTCACTGGGCACCACTGAGAAGAGTCTGGCTCTGTCTTCTGTTCCACCCCCCTTCAGGTATTTATATACATTGATAAGATCCCCCTGAGCCTTCTCTTCTCCAGGCTGAATAGTCCCAGCTCTCTCAGCCTCTTGTCATCTGAAAGATATTCCAAGCCCTCAATCATCTTCATGGTCCTTCAGTGGACTCTCTCCAGTAAGTCCATATCTCTCGTACTGGGCAGCCCAGCACTGGACACGGCACTCCAGATGTGCCTCACCAGGGCTGCATGGAGGGGAAGGGTCATGTCCCTCGACCTGCTGGCAATGCTCTGCCTAACGCAGCCCAGGAGGCTGTTGGTGTTTTTTGTCACGAGGGCACAGTGCTGGCTCATGGTCAGCTTGCTGGCAACCAGGACCCCTAGGTTCTTTTCTGTAGAAAAGCTGCTCTCAAGCTTATTGACCCCCACCCTGTCCTGCTGCCTGGGGTTATCCCTCCCCAGGTGCAAGACTTTGSACTTCCCTTTGCTCAACTTCACAAGGTTTCTGTCAGCCCATTTCTCCAGCCTGTCCAGGTCCCTCTGGATGGCGGCACACCCATCTGCTGTATCAGCCACTCCTCCTGTTTTTGTATCATCTGCAAACTTGCTGACTGTGCACTGTGCCCCAACACTAAGGCCATTAATGAAGATGCTAAACAGTAGTGGTCCCAGCATCAAACCCTGGGGTACACCACTAGTGRCTGGCATCCAGCTGGACCTTGTGCTGTGGATCACAGACCTCTGAGCCTGGCAGTTCAGCCACTTTTCAGTCTACCTCACTGTGCACTTATCTAACCTGTACTTCATCAGTTTGCTTCTGAGGATTTTGTTAGAGGCAGTGTCAAAAGCCTTCCTAAAGCAAAGATAAACAACCTCCACTTGTTCAGGGTTGTGAATTAAACTGACCAGGAAAACTGCCCTCCAGCTATTAACAGAAGTTCTCAACTCATGCAAAATGAGTGTTGACCATGTATAACAGAGCTTTCTTCCAAAGATCCCTCAAAATCGTTCTTGGAGTCAATTAAAATGTTGTCCTTCTTCAAGGGACTGGGAAAGTAAAGCACAAGTGAGTCAAGTGAGTTGCCTAAGGTAGATTTGCAAAGTCTAACTTGTGCAGCAACACGTCCAGGGTCAGATAAGATAGCTGGTGCAGGGAAACTGAGGAGGGGAGGAGGAAAAGGGACACCTCTGCCAAGGCAGATCCTGATGCAAAAGGCAAAGATGCCTTCAAGAGACCTGCCAAAAGATTTAAAAAGCCCGCAAACAACCATTTGGCCATTTGGCCAAAGAACTGAAACAAAATACTGTCCGTTCTTGAGGTTGTTTAATGTTGAAGAAAGACATTTCCCAGCAGACTTAAGGAAAACTTTAGCTATACATCATTTGGGATGTTCATGCTTTTGTGTCTGATAATGGAAACCTTATTCCAGTTCACATTTTTCTCCTTTTTTTGATTATTCCAGACAGCCCAAATTCCAGTCACAAAGATGATCCTGGCCCCTACCTGGGGGGGCAGAGAAAGCCATGCTTTGCTGCAGCAGCATTCCCATCCCTGGGGATGATGGATTGCCTCGAAGTTTTAAAGATCAGCARAGCAAGATTGCTTTTTTTCTGGATTTACAAATGTCCTGTTCTGGGGGATTAATGCCTTTGAATTCTTCCCTTGTTATAGGAGCACAAAAGTCAGTGGTGATCTAGAGCAGGAAAAGTTACTAGAAGACTGAAAAGCTCTGCTAGCTGAGCTGATGTGTTCTCCAGCAGAGGTTGTAGTAAAGTCTGAGAACTGCGAGGGAAGACTGGTGTGTGGCATGTGGGATAAAGCCAGAGAGCACGGCATTCGTGTGGAAACGATGAGAGGATCACCCCGGCCCCACGCAGCTCATTGCTCACGTGGAAGTATCTCGCTGACAGTGCTAGAAATGTCTGGCAAAACTGCGAATGTTTCTTTGCTTTCTTGCTGGATGCCAGCTGTTATTCCAGTGAGTACACATTTAGGAAATCCTAAAAATGAGCATAAGTGAGAAGGGGAAGAGATGCAGATTTCCCTTCAGAAGTGTTATGTTCCTATTTTTCTCATCTGTGTAAACCAGACATCCAAAGATGCCTGGTGAGGATCTGATGAGGTGCTGAGAACCACTGCAAACCAAATGCTTCCCAAATTGCAGTTTTGTTTTTTTTTTTTTTTTAATTAGACATGAGAGATAGGGTATTATTAACCTCAAAAATGCCAGAAACAGGTAGCAGCTGTCTAGGCTGGGAAAAGTTAATGAAAACTGGAACTGTACACAGTCTTTGGCATGGACACATTGAGGAGGCAAAGGAGGTAAATGCACAAGTGGAGGGGTAAACTGGGATCTTTCAGTACTTGAGCAAATTTTTTATAAAGAGCGGGCAAGGAAAAAAAAAGGAATACTGAACTGGAGGCAGTAACCTGTGAGAGGAATGATTTCATGGGAGCTGGGTCATTATCCCCCATGCTGGCAACACCTCAAGGACTTTGGGTGTGCTGGGCTGGAACAACTAGGCATTTTGTCATTAAGTATAGGCTAGAATTGCTTTTATATTTATTTTACTTCCAGCTAATTGCTTTCAAAACTTTGCCTGACCTTGATGAATGTTTTCTTTTTAAGCTTGCTGGGGGATGTTCTGAGGAGGGAGTCATATAAGGATGTGTCCTGTTAAACTGCGACAGGATAGAAAATGGTAAACATTCAGGAGAGTTACAGTAATTGTGTCTTTGCCATTTTCGTCTCTCCACGTGAAGCAGAGCGTGGTTTAGTGGTATGGAATTCAGAGAAGCTTTGTAAGGGCAAAGTGTCTCTGCTGAGTATGCCAGATACCCCTTACAGCACTAAGACTTTCCTATTTGAAGTCACTGGGAGTCTTCTGTGGTGACACTGGGTGGTCATGTGATGGTGGTGGTAACGCTCTTCAGCAATGTCCTACCCCAGAGTGCTGTCCTTCGACGCTGTCTCAGGAAGCTGTGGACCTACTGCCCACCAGGCCAAGCATGGAAAGGCTTTAATATCAAACTTGGTGACTCTGCAGGGGAACAGCAGGAGAAGCTAGGCACAGCGGCGTGGAGAAAAGATATCTCCAGATGGAGTCATTTGCCTTTCAGAGCTGCTTGGTGGGATGGTTGGTGAGCGGGATGCTGGCCTTGACATGAAGACACTGGAGTTTCACTCTCATCTGGGCCATGCAGCAGGTCTGTGCCCTTGTGCAAGTGCACTATGCCTGCTTTGGTCTGCTCCACACAGAGGGCCATACAGGTCCCCAAACTAGGTCATCCCTAAATCTTTCAGGGGAGTATGCTTGGATCAGCATACAGTAACTGCGATTTAACAGTAACTGCCCCGTTCTTCTGGCGTTACGGTAATGATAGCTTTGGTGTCTCCCTTAGCTAAGCACGACCTCACATGCTACCACTCAAATCACTAGGGTGTGAAAGACTTCAGTGGGTGACAGCCTAGGGCCATAGTTAATGGTAATGCTTTTAATTTTCAAGACAGCTTTTTTTCCCTTTTCTAGACACGTGTTATAATTAATATTTTATGACAGTCTCTAGAGACACAGGAAAGAATTTCTGGTCTTGGTTTAATAAAGCATATCAACAGGACTGCTGTGCACRGGAAGTTAAGTGTGCTCAGGTGTTTACTAACACTAGGGCAAAGCATAAAGTTGTGTGATATTTTTCTGATGAGGAGCAGAATCTCCACCTTGCTGAGGATGGGTATTTTTAAGGAGATGGATGGTCCCCTTGGGGAGCAGAGTCATCAAAGCCATATCTAGAGCTTAGGGCTGCCAGTCCTCCTCCTGAGCCACTGCGCTTGCCTTGGTACAGTTCAGAGTGACATGTGGCTCCTGGCTGAGCTTGCTGCRGCCGTGCATGGTGGCACCAGCAGAGTTTCTCGCTTTGTGCATGCACAGCAGGGTGTTCAGCACATGCTGGAAGCAATTCACCGAGCAGCATATTGTTTTCACCCTCGGAAGCTCAGTTGGCTGTCAGGGTTGCTCTGCTGTGGGGTATTTTGGATATGTCAGTAAATATCTTCCCTCCAACAGCACCAGGTGTTTCCATGAACAGCAGCTCCCACAACCACTTTGTAAAGGTTTTGTGGTGAGGGGCTGCCCAGAGCGCGGTTCCTGCTGGCTGTTGTGGGTGGATTGCGGCTGGCCCCTGGTAAGCCACTGCACAGCTGCCGAGGGAAGTATAAAATGACAGCCATCCATGAGCCATCACTGCAGGATCCTTCTGAATCTTTATGTCAGCTCCCATCTTAATGACCCATCCCATCTTCGTCCATCAGACTTTAGGCTAGAGGCCAAACTCACTAGTTATCTGGGTTGCTTTTCTTCTGACCCATTGAGAATTTATGCTAACAAGGTGTCAGGGGCTTTTCTGTACAGACCTGGTGGCTTGAATCTTTTGGGATCTTGCCCTCAGGATTTCGTGTCCCTGCAGACAGGTTCAGGATCAGTTTCCAGCACCTTTCTGTCATCACAGTCCTCTTGAGTTCTCACACACCAGTTTGTGTATGTGTCCCGTCCCACCACTGTGCTTGGGTAACACCYTCACATGAGTGATTTAACCAGGTGTTTTAGAGAAGACTCATTCAAGAGTCTTCCATTTTTCCAGCTGGTTGAGTTTTTGTAAATAGTGGTGTATAGTATAAAAAACTTTCTTATCCAGTAATTAAGGGCTGTTGCTTCATCTTTCTCATCTGCTTCTGCCCTACCAGGTCATATGAGAGGGGATGTCCTCTCCTCAGCCATGTGGCAGCAGACTGGATGTGTGSCCTGAGACCGCGGCTGGGGAGAGGCATATGCAAAAGTTTTTGTGGTATCAAGGAAAGCATACAAAGAATGGTGCAGAACTGATATTACTGCTGGACTGCTGTGGTGGTTGCACTGCACTCAGTAATCTGTGTTTTTATAGGTTTGATGTGCTCCCCAGAGATGATTATGCTAAAACTCTAGCTGTTCTAATGGGAACAGGTTTGCTCACCTCTTTTTTTTAATCAAGAATACCCAATCTATTAAACATTAATTTGTCTCCTTTGTGGTGAGAAAAGTATGTGACTTGAGAATGCCATAAATGTTGGAGCGTGATTTGTAGCCTTGCTTTCGGGTGGGGTACCAGGGGCACCCCGAAGCAAACGCTGCTGGGGCCTGAGGTGCCCTGTGGTCACCACCACAAGATTGTGCTCCATCACCACGCGCCTTTAATCACTGCAGACTTCGAGCTCACACATTCTCCTTGGATGAACAGAGTGCGTCTTTATTAATCTGCAAGGACTTTAAATAATTCATTACTGGAAAAAGCAAAGGGAAGAGCGATGCCATACTCTAATTGCTGAATGCAGCATGACCTTTCAAACGAGGCCCCACATTTAATCACGATTCTCTTTTAGTGCAACCGTTGGCGAACCCATCTGTTCCTCCATCTGCTGCAGGGGGATGAGGGTGCCGGTTCCCCCCGTGATATTGCAAACATCCCACCTGCGGGGAAGGAGGTTTCTCTGAAACAAAACCGCAGCCAGGTATGAAACAGCAATGATCGTCCCCAAGATGAGAAGCACAGTGAACGTTTTAAAAGGGAAGAGCTGACTGTAGGTCCCATTCACCAGGGAGCAGGCTGGGTAGCAGATGATGGGGGGGATGCTCAGGGCAGGCTCCCCTGCCAGCAGCCTCAGGAGGAGCCCAACCAAGAAGCCAGCAGCTGAGCCGTAGGTGTTGGTGCTGGGAACGAAGAGGGCGCAGCAGAGCTGGGGGAAGAGCAGGGCGTACACCAGCTCCCCGCTGATGAACCAGAGGTCATAGACAGAGCTGGAGTAAAAAGCCAGACAGGCAGCCCCAGCCCCAAACACCAGCATGGAGGTCCTCATGGCCCATAAGACCTCTGTCTCCGTAGCCTGTAAAACAGGGATTGTAACATTACAGACACGGCATTTACTGGTGGGGTGACCAGGACTGCCCTGCCCTGGGCTGGTTCTTACCAAGCCCTCGCTGCTTTCAGGCAGTGCTTGCCACCAGCAGCCGCCCAAGGCAGGCAACCCTGGAGATGGAGCTGCCCGCTGTAATTTTAAGGGTCATGGTTTTATGCTGTTTCCACTAATATCCTAGTCCAAATTTTATACCAGTCATTTTATAAAGAGCAAAGCTCACCAGTGTGGGTATTTGTATCCCCACCAAGGATATGAACACCCCTGACCTATATTTGAAGCTCTGGCTCCAGAGCTCAGTTCAGCAGCTGAAGGACAGACACTTCTAATTGCAGACCACACAGACAGAATTTGAAATGGTCCTGAAACAAAAGCATCTTTCCTGACACCAAAACTACTGAATGCTGTAACCAAGTACCTTTTTCCTCAGGATTTTCCTGTAGATATTGTGAGCGAACATGGAGCCAGCGGAGAGAAGAGATGAATCTGCAGAAGACATTGYGGCGGCAGCGATGGCTCCCAAACCAGCAATGGAGACGTATGCTGGGCAGAGATAGTGTAAAACAAGTGGCAGTATCATCGCTGATTCCCCTCTCTTGAGTGGACTCGGAAGACCATAGCTTGTCTGGTTCCAGTCTTTAAAACAGAACAAGGAAAAGTCACAACAAATCCTTCATTCACATTTCTGCTGTCTTTGAAGCTGCCTTTCCACAGGGACCAGTCACAGCAGGGCTAAGGACTGAGACCCACTCAGTATTTGAGGACTTGGATTAATTTTTTGGATTCTCTTATGATCTCTTGTGATTCCCCTTAGCATGCTGCAGCTCTCACTAGATCAAAGATTTTCCTTTTCCCCAGTAGCATCTATAGAAATAGCTGTGCTTTGTGTGTTTCCAGAACTGTGACAGTTAAAGGTCAACCTTCTAGACCCTGCTCATGAGGAGAAGGGGGTTTTGCTCTGATGCCTAGTGACAGATGAATTAATGAGTTCAACTGATTTCTTCAAATGTTCAGTGATCTGGCTGCTCTTTAACCCTTGCTCACAGCCAACGCAGGACTGATCTCCTGGGCGGGGTCTGTGAGTTTACAGGACTGAACTTCTTGATTCCTTCAAGCAGGTTTTCTTCAGAACCGTATTAACAATCTGTAGTAATATTGCTGGGTCTTACATGCAGAAGGCATTAACAGAAGCAAGCATAAGATTTCTTGGAAAATAGGATTATACAGGGTTTTACAGGGTCTGCCTTCATTTTCCTCAACACAAGGTCCATGAAAAGCCATTTCATCATAATGAAATAGCTTTAAACAGGTCTTGGGGCTGTTTAAATATCTCTAGGTAGTTGTGCACTGACCCTCAGAGGGCTCCACATTTCTGGTACAGACCACCTAGCCTAGTGGCCAGGGCTATGCTTTTAGGTACACAGGACTAGGTAATTTGAATTCTAAATCAGGACTTATTTGGCTCCTGTTTTAATCACCTTTGACAAAAACATGTTCATTATTCAGAGACAAACAATTAGTTTTACCTGTTGATGCTGCAACTGCACCAATGAGCACAGAGGGGATGGCCATTAAAAAGCACCCAAGTCCAGAGAGGTAGGAGATGAGCCTTGCCTGTCCTGGCGAGGCAGCGGAGAGCATTCTTTGGAAGTAAGTTTGCCACGGGATGCTCCCAAGCACCTGAAACATTCAGATGTTACCGGTGATACTCACCAGGCTGCTGGCTGCTGTAGGGCATCATCCATCCATTCAGATGGATGATAACCTTTACCATTATAAAACTCTCATCTCAAATGCATAAACGTTGCCCAGCTTTAACTATTGAGGATGATATTTCTGATGGTTCAGGGTGTCCTTTTCCTTTGTTTTCATTGTGATGGATGTGAAATTTTGATCAAAACAGGTTAATGGTTTGGCAGACTGAGAAAGCTGAAAAATAGGTTGCTTGGCATAGTGAAATAGGCACAGAGGAAGGAAAAGAGAAGTTTTTCAGGAATGCGACTTTTGTAAAAAATCTACCCAAACTTAGCTAGAATATAATCTAAAATTAAAAATAAAATCACCATTTTCACTTTCTTAGCAGAAAAATTTCATCAGATGATAAAATCTGAAGATTCTGTCCTCAGCAAAGAAGCTCAAGCTTAGGTGTGTCCCTATTACCACTCTAGCAAGAGCATAACAACCTCCTGTAGCCTTGGCTATATTGGTAGCTCAAAAGTTGAATTGTGCAGTGGAGCCAATGGCACCATGCTTGCTGATGACCTGCAGTTGTGTCATTTTAATATTTTTTTCTCAAATAGAGGGAATTTTACATAATTATGTTAAAAGCACACTATTGAGGCTGCAAGACCAACCTCTCAAAAGGTAGGAAATGCTTCATTTAGGTGCCAGGAGTGGAACTAGTTGCCTGGATGGTCTTAGTCAAGAGGTACATTCCYTGACATGAGTAAAGGATGGAGTGTCCCTACTGCTTCTTTCCTTCCCCCAGCTGAGCCCTGGATCTCCCCAGTCCATTCAGTGTGCTGCAGAGTGGCTGAGAGAAGGTTTTACACATCATCCTCCCCCTGCCAAGTGTGCAACGTAGGGCTCCTGGCTGGAAGAACGCATAAGTTTTCCAGACAGAAAGTCCCCGCACAATCCCTTCTCCCGACCACCTGTCCAAGAAATACTCCATACCAGGTAGAAGAAGTCATCCAGCCACCTTCCAAGATACTGTTTTTCTATCTTCCCAATCCAAGGGTCTTGGTAAGATTGATGAGTTGCAGTGTAATAAATACTTTCTGTTGCAGAGTTTACCAGGGCAAAGGGGATACAGACCCACTAGGATAGAAACAGAAAGAGTTAACCATTTCCCCAGGGTCCTTGTTCTTGGAGAATCTATTCAGATATTGAAATTAAGGTAGATGTAGAACATAAAGTTACATAAGATTAAACCCAGACTAAGAGTCTTCCTTTCTCCTGCTTCCTTACTCTAAATCTATATGTTTCTTGTTCATGGCATCATCAAGAACATGAGTCTGTAATTCAGGTCAATTGGTGCCTTCAGTAGACAGATCTCTCTCCTTTCCAGCCAAGATTGTTCTGGACAGGTTCTGCAGACCTTACTTGTGAGCAGCTGCATTCACCCAGCAAGGCCAATAGCTTGTGTGTGCACTGTCTGAAATGCATAAGGACTGTAAGACGTTTCAGGAGACCTGTTCTCCTGAAGAGGAACTGTAGGGCAAAGGCCAGTATCGTGGAGTTATTTTTGGTCTGAGACATACTGAAAAGAGCAGGATTTTTTCCCGTAGTTAGGAAACTGGTAACAAATAAATGCACAGGACTTGCCAGGCTGAGGGTAATGAAAACCAGCTGGATGACATCTGTGTATGCAACAGAGTAGAGGCCTCCCAGTAGAGTGTAGAGTATGACAGTGCATGCTGAGACGATGATAGCCAAAGAGCCTCCAATATCCAAAATGACCCTCATTGTTGCTCCTGCAGACAAGGACAGCAGTCAAGTATTTTAAGACAGATTTCATACGTGCAGAATACAGAATAAATAAGGATATGTTATTCCCTTGATGCCAGCACACCACACTGTATGAGAAGCTCACGGTCTACAGAGAGYGGGCAGAGCGAGGACTCAGGAGAGCCCATGTTCCCTTTCTGCTCTTGCTGCTACCTTGCTGCATGGCCTTTGCCAAGGCACTTTGCCTTTTTACATCTGCTCTCCCACAGGCAAGAGGAAGGTACTAACTCATATTGCCAGACCTGTCTATTATAATATCATGAATATATACTACTGTCATTTGTTTTCAACCTAAAAACATATTTTCCAGAAATGAGAAATGCTTGTGTTCCTCTTACAAAAGGAGACATGAAGCACAACTTTCCACAGCTTAGTCCAACACAGTTCCCAAATGTGTATTATAATCTGATAGTTGCACCACATGACCTTTAACAAGTATAACAGCAAAGTAAGTATTTACCCAGGGATGCCAGGATAGCTGCAAACCAGAATACCTCTCCTAGCAGTGGTGGAATGAAGAGTAAGCTTCCCATCACGTTCCCATAAGATTCTTGAACGGGATCCATCACTGTCACATAATTCTTGGATCTCATTGGATTTACGAAGAAGAAACCACCTATCAGAAGTAATGACATTTTGGTAGAATTTTGCAGGTATTATATTCCAGGAAAAAAATGTAAGAACACTATGGTATTTGGGTATCAGACCTGTATAGTGAGTGTGAAATTCGTACATAATGGACCCTAGAGAATGATGCAGCCAACCAGACACCGGGGCCTCAATTCACTTGTCTAAATGTGGGGTTTCATCCATTTGAGAGGTCCCAGGTTATAAAGGACATCTGCTTACAGCTGACAGATATGAYCCTCCACTTTTGGCAGACCTACATCTTTCCGGAGTGGCTACTGGAGGCCAGGTAGGACCCCCTAGGGCACCCCAAATGACATAAGATACCTGTGTGACTGTAACAGGAACTTAGCTCAGGGGACACCCACATATAGTCTCCTCTCCATCTCCAATGACCTACCAACCTGAGACACAAAGTTTTCTGAAATGCTTTCTGTGGAAAATGTCAGTAGGCAGAGTGAGRCATTGAAACTCATATTTGGCTAAAAAAGAGACAAACTTTTGTCCTTGACCATGTGAAGCAACATGTTGATATATGTTCCTTTTCTGGTTACATTTTCATTTTGGTGGCTTCATTGTCTCTTCCCAGAACTATATTGTTTTAATCTGTGCATTGAGCTGAGTCCCACCCGCCTTCATCTAAATATTAGACTTCAGACGTACAGCCGTCTCATTAAAACCAAAGAATACGTATTGTGCCTATCCCTGAAGCCAACAGGACTGCTTGTCTGGGCACTACTGACCTGAGTAAAGATTGCAGGATCAGACCTGCACTCCTCAATTTCATTAGTAAGAATTACTCACATAAGAAATGCTGGCAGTATATTTCCAAGCCTGATTCATATTCACATCAGTTGGACTCTTTTCTCTGACTTGAGAATAAAGGTTATTTTTCTTTTAGAAATTCCTGTGCAAGGTCTGCACAGGACTCCTTGCTTTAATCATGCTGTGTCCCTAGAGAGTTATGGTATAACTCAGTGTGGACTGGAAGAAACTTTGGTCTTGGCAAGACAGCTGAACCACAGCGTGAGTCCAATAATTCTTGGAGTTAGAAATGGCAACTCAGGTATAGGACACTGCAAACTTCGCTTAGTTTCAACAAAATAGTGGCCAGCTGTAAAGTGGGATAAGCTGGATGCACTACAAATTCATCCTGAGATGAGACTACTCAGAAGAATGCATTTTAGTGGAAAAATCAAGGTAGTGTTATTTCATCACACAGAAATTTTGAAGAAAAAATTAAAATTATACCAATACTCTCAATAGTCTGTGAATAAGAGACCATGATAAAAAAGCAATATGCACATYGTCACATGCTTCTAAAGTTCTCAGATAAGCTTTTTGTCTTATAAATTGTTCCAAGCAGGCAAAACTCTACACTAGCTCCAAGCTTACCCAATTTCTTATGTTTCAGTTTAGAGAATAGCATTATAAATGCTTATTCTGGATCTATGGGAGACTGAAGAAACAAAATCATGTTTGAATTGTACTCTATACGCTGTTACACATCTTAATATACTTATATGATTTTTTTTAAAGCTTATGTGTCCTGATTATGTGAATTATTTACCAATAACAAGGGACAAGGCAAATCCCACAGGTGCCTGGACCCACAATAGTCCTTTTGAAGGCAGGTAGACAATTTCAGCTGTGCCATTGATATATGCTCCTCCGACCCAGGTGGCTGTAAACATGGAAGATGGAAAGGTAAGAATTGCAATATTCTCAATTAGTCTTGTAGAACACTCTCAGAGCTTGTAAACCTTTTCCTCATACAAATATTTAATCACACTTCTATTTTCTTTACAAAGTTTTCTCCCATAGTGAGATGTGCTGCTGCATACAGGTAACAGTATTAGAATCTCACCCTAAATAATTTCCCAGGTTCAAGAATGAATATCTATGTGTGCATGGAAAATCTCAATGTTTAAACATTTAGAGGCAATTTGAATATACTAATTTTTAATTTCATTGTTCTCAGTGGAAGACTTTTGCTAGAGCAAACAGAATTGCCTTTGTTATTCTGCCATGACTGACAGACCATCCTTCCTGAGCATCACTTACACAGTCTAAGAAAAGAGGCATTAGGAAAAAAAAATGCAAGCAGACATTGCAGTCAGAATACAAACCTACAACGTGGGCTTAAGAGTCTTAGCCAGGCAAATACCACTAGGGGAAACCTTCACAAGAAACAGGGCAAGGAAGCAAATTTCAGATGATGCCAGGCAGCAAGGAGAGAAAAGGGAAGCAGAGGGCAGCAGTCAGTGGGGAAACATTTTCTCTTTAGGAGAGAGGGCAATACTTGCCACAAGTAGCAATTTATTCCACACAGAACTGGATTGTTCCAGGAGTGAAATTCTTCTGTTATGCTGGATAACAGAACCTGGTTCAAGATTAAGACCACAGTCCTCCTTAATGAAAAGTGTCGTATCCTTCAGTCACTCTTAAATTAAACTCTTTAATTTAAAAGAATCTACATAAACATTAGGTTCTGCTCAGTGTGAAGAGGTTTGGAAGAATCCATCCCAAAATGATTCATGAAACCATACTCCTTTAAATCCACACTTAGGTAAAATCTGCCCTGACATTAAAGGAGTTCACCTGCTTTGAAAGAAAAGTCCCCCAGATCTATGTAATGCATGTGTTTTAAGAAGAATTTTAAAAGTCCTTTAAGAAAACTTACCTGTTGCAGTAAACAATCCAATGAAAACATTTATATTCCTGCCTCCAACTATGGCCATTTCAGTTGGGTTTCTGTTCTGCTGGTCCTTTTTGCTTTTCCAAGAAGCCCAAATTCCAGTAGCTAAAGTTAACGTAAAAAACACACTCAAAGAAACTAAGCCTGGTATATTTAGAGCCATTTTCTGTTGCTTAATTTAGATCATAGAGAGGAATAATGGCTTGATGATAATATTCTTTGATCGAGTCCACAATCAGAAAAAAATAGAAAAAAATCAGAAAAAATAGTGCCGCCTTGTGAAGAAACTGCTAAGTATTAGTTTGCTGTACTTTGTAAGGAAAGATGCAGTACGAAACAGAGCTATAAACCCAAAAGTCTTGAGAACTGGGTGCAGGGTCTCTGCCTTTGGAGGACTGCTGGCAATTCTTCAGTGTTCCCACTTTTTCAGAAGATATCCAATCTTATTTTTCTGGGGAGCAGAGATTAAGAGGGTAGGAATTAGTGTCAATAAGAGCAATGGAGCACTGATGTGAGGGGTAATACTAACTTGGCTTAAAGGAGGGGAAACGTTATATTTTGTCTGATATGCAATGGTATGAAAATAATCCGTATTTCTCTAGGTTCTAGGCACAAGGCTAACACAGAAGATAGGGCTAAGAATTTGTCTGTTTAAAGTTGACTGAACTAAACCCACAATAATCATCAAAATAAACCTAGGAAACAGTAAAAGAAGATTTACCTCTGACCAAATGAAGGAGCTGCACGCTGATGTTCAAAGCAAGTGCATTATCATTTCACTGCTGGAAACAGGCAGGAGAGCAAGGTGTTGTTAGACTCTGCAATAAAACTACAGGAAAGATACAGACTTTTTAAAACTACTTTGTGAAGCTCCCCTTAAACAGACAGAATTCTAAGAAAAACTCATATACGCATTAAGGAATTAAGTCGGTTACATTTATTATAGAGTTGCCATACCGATATCTTTTTAGTTGCCCTGTGAATCTTTTTCATCTGTCCAGGTATGATTCTTCATAACCAATTCTATGTAAAAACTGCCCTACTTAGGGCACTTGTTTGTCTTTGCTGGATACTCGAGTTCATCTGTGGAGCAGGTAGCTCCTTTCCACGTGGAAATCACAGATTTCTTCTTCACAGATGCACTCTGAGCAGGAGTTTGAAAGCCCAAATCTTTAGGAAGGTTTTCTGCAGTGTGCCATCTCCTGCAGACAGGCAGGAGTAGCAGTGCATGGAAATGACAGTGGCACAGGTTAAGCATGTCCCATGGGCAGGACATGGTAGGAACACACGGGCACATGGGCAACGGCTGTGGGAAGAAGGGGAGAGAAGTGCAGGAACCCCATTTTCTGTGACATCTCTCTGTACAAGGGAAAATAASGGTTTCGGTAAGTTATGCAGTGATCTGGTAGGAAGACTCTATAGGAAGTGTTTAAAAAAAAGTGAAAATTAAAAAAGATGAAAAAGCCTGACAACCAGATGATTATTTATCCTGCCTTGGGAGAAATATCCCTTTATATTTATAATCAAATGCTATTTTGACTGAGGAGGTTTAACTTCGACCCAATTATTTATGTACAAAAGGGGACACTGTGCATTTTAAAGACACATTTTCTGGGTGGTAATTAGAAACACTCCCTTCCACCTTAAATGTACCTGCTACAAAGTCGTAGAAACTGCAGCTGTCGGTGGCAATGGAGCCACCGGTTTCTCTGGGTTGCCTTC
The DNA here is from genome assembly GCA_035582835.1 of Phoebastria nigripes. Lineage (NCBI taxonomy): Eukaryota > Metazoa > Chordata > Aves > Procellariiformes > Diomedeidae > Phoebastria > Phoebastria nigripes. Next base: position 298,510 of record JAYKAV010001610.1, read on the forward strand.
CTTGCTCAAAATGGGATGTTTCAAAAACTTTTAAAACACTGTTTATACACAAACACACACTAAGCTTTTTTCTATGAACAAATGTTTCGCACCATATTTCCTAGGCAGGAACAGAATAGGGTTGAAGCTGCATGTGGCTGAAGGTGCAAGCAGCCGTGTCTCAGCCAGCTCTGCAGCCAGGCACTCCTGGGAGGAAATAGCTGGCGTTGCATCCTTCGTGTGGGGGTCAACTAAATTCAACATGTCCAAAGCAAGACTTGAATTTGTTCTTTGACATCTGCAGCGAATGTCTGGAGTGACTCTGCTTTTTATCATCTCTTGAAAAAAAAAACCACTAAAAAGTGGCAGGCATAAAAATCTGCAGGGAAACTTCATTTAAAGACCCAGAGGGATGGAGGGCGGATGTGGTAGGACAAAATGTAAGTGAAAACATTACACAGTGGGATGAAGGAGTCTTAGAGAAAAAGTATGTGTAAGGTAGTTCATCTGAAGCTGGAGTGTTTTTGATGATATGCAGTGCATGGAAGAAGGATTGTAAAAGCATGAGGTTATATCAAGAAGACCAGTTCCTCACTGAATCTGTTGTGCTCTTTTGCCACTAGATGACTCTCAGCTAATGCATCTATTTTACCAAAAAAAAGAAATCTCACTAATGGAGAGATGTTTGAGGTGGGCTTCACCTCCCCACTCATGATGGAGGGCTGCAGCTTTGGGTGCCAGCTGCTGTGCCACTCACTTCAAGCGCCCTGCATAACCTGTGGGGAGAAATATGCAATTTTAGGAGGTGATTCACTGACCTATTTCAGGTCCTGTGAGGCAGGACAGGGCGAGGGCAGATCTCAGTCTGCTGGACTCAGGGCTGCTTTTAGGAGCGGTGTCGCTGTACCCAGTAGATGTTTCAGGGCTTGATTCGGATGCTTACATAGAGATGGCTGGTGCCACCTGAGATGCTCTAAAGCCTCTGAGATGTCCACATGGGCAAGCAGACGTTACGTAGCCCCTGTGGGAGACACATGCCCTTCTGGATCAGCAGCCAGGGTATTCTGATGTATCTCCAATGGTTCTGAGTATCTACTTGGGGGATAGTAGATAACTATCTATCTATCTACTCAGCTGAGCTCTTACTCTCCCCTGATCATTTGACCTTGATGGAACAAACTCTGACATGGGTGGTTGATAAAAATAGAGGAGTGCCTGGAAGAAACTGAGGAGTGCTGTGTACCAGGGAAGATTTCTATCTATGGTGGAAATGATCTGCACCGAAGTGAGCACTTACAGCTACTCACTTTGAAGCTAACTGACAGGAAGAAATAAAGATGGACAAAACAGTGGACTCTGTGCCTAAGCTAAAGCCCTTGCCCTGCCTTTCTGGGTTAAATGTGCTACATTATTGATGATGAGCTTTAGACAGCCCTCTGTGGCCCATGGGCTCAGGAGGAAAGGGGGGCTGTGGGGTGAGAGAGGTCCAGCAGGGAGGGACATTTCTGGAGGGTGGCTGTACCCTGTCACTCCTCCGGAAAGGGACAAGCCCAGTGAGCTGGTGCTCTGTAGGAAATGAAATAAAGTACTCTGAGAATCTGGAAAGGTCATTTTTGGTTGGGTTTTTTTAATTATTATTTCCTTCGGGATTTTTTTTAAGTTTCTTTGCAAAGAAGTGTTTGCCTGTGAGGAGCTCCCTGGGAGGAGCTGGGGATGGGGCAGTAGAGCAGGGGCCGTGGCACAGGGAGGTCTATGGGGACCAACCTCTCACTGGTTTGCTTTGCTCTGCTCACCAAGGAAAACCAAGCACTGGGGCCTGAGGTGTCTGAGCGATTTGCATCGAAATGATCTGACAGCGCCTCTTGAAATCAGATGGTATGCACTAGTCTGTGGTTTCCAACCCAGGTATTTGAATCATGTCCTTGATCCTGGCAGCTGAAACACCAGGCCATTCGTCTCCAAACATTTACAATTTTTCACATGGTGTGCTTGGTCTAAAGTTTTGTTCCTATCCCAAGTCAATCCCAGGAACATTTTTTCCTCACGTGTTAGAAGTATTATCTCTTCCAACCAACACAGATTTGCAAGTGGCTGATCTGCATGAGTTTCAAATGCAGAAGAGAGGGATAATTTGATTAGAAAGTAACACATTTTTACTCCTTGTATGAGAGCCTGCGTGGTGAGACTGCACAGTGAGTAATAACTATAAAAATGAAACAAGTATTTTGTTGTTATGCCTGTGTGAGTTTTTGACCATTATTTATTTAAGATTGGTAGATATAGAGAAGACAGATTGATAGGTAGGTAGGTAGGTAGGTAGAAAGAAACAAAGAAAGAAAGAAAGAAAGAAAGAAGATGAATAGAGGTAAAAGATAGAGATAGAAGAATATTATTAGTTCCTTAGTTTTACGAAATTCTTCATGTGTACAATACATAAAATATTTCAGAGACAAAATGCCTCTTTTCCTTTGTTAGGAGATTTCACTGAAATAATTCTTCCCATTTTGGAAAAAAAACAAATTAAAATCTGTAGTAATACCAATTCTGAAACATGATATTTTATCTTTAGTCAGGCCAACTCTCTGTCCAAACCAAAATTATTGTTATTATTATTATGTAGCCATTTTCTTACAGGTCTCTCTGCAGTGCTTGGTGCGAGGAGCCGCCCCTGTTGTGATGTGCTGGCTGGCTCCCGGAGAAGGCTCTGATGACACTTCTGAGAGCTCAAGTTTTGACACACATGTAAAAGACGATTTGGGGGATCCGAAAAGCCATGAACTGAAATGATTTCACCTAATTTTAGCCACCTTTAGGTATCTTGGCTAAATGAATTTTTAGCATCCTTGTGTTTGCAAGAGACAGGCGTTTGCTTTGGTCACCCACACCTCCATGTTGCTAGCTCCAGCTGAGATACTTGGGTCTCTAGAGATCAGCGAGTGGCTCTCAGGTGTGACACAGGACACATGGGAGACCCTTGCCACCTCGAGTGGCATCTGGAGGCTGAGCAGGGTGCTTTGCTGCACTTCAAATGGCACCAGATGCTCCTGTCTAGGGTGGACAACTGAATCTTGCCTGGAGAGGCAATTCCTCCTGCCTGCTTTAGACATCTCTTTCAGTATGGGCTGGGGGAAGGCTGCCTCTCTCCATGGACTATGTGGCTTGATGCCTACCCCAGAAAAGACTCCTCTTCAGTGGTTCAAGTTAGACAAGATGAATTTAACTCTACTTTCTGTGTTATTCCATGTGTCTTCCTACCAGATCTAGTTTGAACTCACAAGTCCTTTAGGTCACACAAATCAAGCCAGAAAATAACTTCAGAATACCAATATTTAATATTTACGTATATCAGTGAGGCCAGTGATTGCACAGTTGACAGGACAGAGGGTGTCCCCGTTAGCACACAGACRTGACACTAAACATGCCCAGGGCAGGACAGCTTGGAACAAGCAGATGGCAGCAGTACAGTGCATTGGCTTTCCCATGCTGGAGGTGGTGTGTGCCAGCGGGTACCTCTCCCTCTCCCGGTGCTGGCACAGCCCAAACTGGCTTTATCATAGAGATGAGAGTCAGGGAGACAAAACTAAAAGATGAGGGCAGGGCTGATATTTAGGGGCTGTGAAGAGCTCATAGAGTCCCTCTGCTGATGAAGTCTCTCTCGGTCTGGCTACATGCTGAATATCCTTACTTCTAGCTGCCTCCTTGACTCTCCCTGGTTGAATCAGTTGGCTTTATTTTGATGTCCACTTTATATGATAGCACTGTCCAGGCTTCACTGCTGACAATGAACATGAGTTTTTTAAGCCACCTGGCAGGTTTGGATGCACCTAGTCATGACTGCAAACTTCAACAAGTCTTATGCTTTTTTTACAGAAGGTACTTTTAAGTTTTATGGTCAAACTTCCTGCTTCTAGGGGTGAAGCTGTGCTCCAAGGAAGTGTACATGTGCTCCTCATCTTAGCACAGCTAGCATTTTCTTCCCCATTTTGTATAAGGGCGTTTGTGTGCTGCATTAGAGGAAACACAACCAACCATGTGTGTCTGCAATAACTGTGTTCAAATAACTTGCTCCCATGCTACAATGCAGAAATATGAACAACTTTTGAGCGAGAAAACATAAATGTCTCTCTTTGAAAAATAGACTCCAAGTGTTTTAAATATATTCAGATTTTCATAACTGCATACATGCCTTCAGGATGGATAAAGATTATCTTACAGTTTGGCTGACTCAGGGAATTCAGTGGCATGTCCAAGAATTAACCTTTGAGGAAGTCACTGAAATGATGGGGTTTCTGATATTTGCCAGTCATGGATGTTAGCATCAAGGGCTTGATCTTGAGTGATGATGGGGGAATTACGCAGTTCCTGGTTGGGATTACTGTTGCCGTGACACTAAGACTGATGCAATTTGTTGCCTTTGAGATTATATCTCCTATTTGTTACTAAGCTGCACATAATTACTACCTTTATTGATTTAATGTTTATCTTTACCAGTTAATTGCTTGTCCATGTGATCTATTCTAGAACAGCCCTACAGACCYGTGTGGAAATTAGTGAGACTCCTATGCAGTCTCGTGAGGGCAAAATCGGTGCTGAGGTTCTCCTCCTTTTACTTAAACCGGACATTGTTAAACTCTTGCTCCAAACCCTACTGCCTAAGTTGACCCAAATGCCCCTCCAGGGCTACCACGTCTCTCAGATGCTCCTGAAGAACTGATGTAGAAGTGCACTGGACTTTGTCAAACATGATAGCAAGCTACCAAATGAGCACAAGGGGATTTGGCTCCAGGGTGGCTGAGGGAGGCTGAAAACCGCATGCTTCAATTACCTCTGCAGTGTCGCAAATGCCGCTCGATATATTCTCTGCACATCCTAATTTAAATCTGGGAGTACCTGGGTAGCAAGTTAATAGGAACAGACAGGTGAGCTCAAGGTGGGATTTGGAGGAGACGGGAGGTTATTTACAGCCAGCCAGAGAGCGCCTGCTTCGTGCAGCTGATAAATGCATACATTAACAACGGTTCAGTTTCCCATATACACAAGAGGACAAGTGGTGAGCTTTGATCTGGGGACCTTTGTGTTTTATGCACAAGTACGGCAGTCAGGACTAGACAGATTAGTGTTTTTGCCAATACCTGAGATTTAGCAGGAATATTTAGAGAGATGAAAATTTGGAGTCTCAGATCTAAATGATCTAGACTTTTTCCACCCTGACTTCTTTATAAAAAATTCATTTTGCCCCATGAAACTCCTGAACATTTTGGGCTTTCTTTGTCATCCCCCCATAAATACAGCACAGTGCACTATCCTTATTGTATGTGAATTGGCAGCTCGGGGCTTGTCCTGGCATTCCCTGTAGATCATTCACATTCCAGAAATATTTGTCTGAAAGGCAATGAATGAAAGATGATTAATTAATATTCCAGAGGGATATCAGACTTACTGCAAGCATCTTGTACAATGCAAATAAACAGTGAAAAGGAAGCAGTGGTGATAAATGAAACATGAAAGAGGTTTTCTTCCATTTTGTAAAATGACATTTTTACTACTGTTGACCAACTAAAAACACCTCTACTTCTCATCTCTCTCACTTACAGATGCAGGGGGGGTCATTACACTTTATCAAAAAGGCTTCTTGAATAGGAACACAACCATGCAACTGAGTATGTCAATACATCACACTGCTCCGCTGTTTTGAAATATCTGAGGACCGGGTTATCCCTGACTACAATGGGAGGGAGAGAAAGACAGTGTGCAAATGCATCTGTACTGCCTCAGTTCCCTGGAGGAACTCATTCAGGGGCTGTGCAGATCTCTCTGATCATGTACCATTCCCAGATCCTGAAAAATAAAAGTGGTAAGAATATAAAGCACTCTGATACCTTTTAGTGCATACCAACCTTTCTTTTCCTCATACATGTGCCACATATGAAACCGGTAAGTCCATTGATGACTTGAATAAAACAAAGAATAGCTTCAATCACACCAATGGCCAGGAGAATAGAGAAAAGGACAATATTCCAAAGGATGATGTTTTCAGGTTCTTTGCAAATGCTCCATGTTGTCTGGTTGAACAAATAATTGTCTCTGTGATAGAGAAAAATAATTGGCAATGTATTAGAAAATAAAAATTTGAGAATGCTTTCTGTGTTTTCTGGCATTACATTTTCTGAACTTGATTGCACAAAGTGAGTCTCAAATTCTACTATAATTGGTAAAAGCTTGTGATTCTTTTCAGAATTGCCTTTGCAGAGGTGCAATTGATGACTAGGGAAGAAAGCCACATCTGTACTTTGTTGCATGCATGAGAATCTCCCTTTTGTTTTATGGCAATGCTAATAACTAAAGGGAAAGGTCCCTTATGGTTTTAAAATGTGTCTCCATACTCTCCATTCCTGCCTGTGGTATCTCAGCCCAGTCCATCCATCATCTCTAGCTCTGGCTTGAAGAGCGTGATTGCCAAGGTTAACTTTAAAGAGTTAGAAAAGATTTTTGCTTTGCTTTTCAAAAGTAGGTAGAGTAGACTCAATTCATGATGATTTAACAGATTAATGTGGCATACTTATCGAACATTTCCTTTTGACTCTGGTGGGAGTCACAGCTCAGCAGCCTTTTGAAAGCGTGGTGCAACTTGCACAAGGGGCTGCTGACAAGCACAACAGAAGAAACTCAGGTAGTTTGCCCAAAGCTGATCCTTGGTCAAAGAGATGACCAGCTGGAACATGCTGGCTCAGAGAAACGTGAATTTATTTGTAGACCGGGTGGACCATCAGTTCACTTTGGAAAAATTCAAATTTGCTATAAAAAGATGGGGGGCTGGATTAGGGAAAGCAAAGTTGGAGGAGCCTGTAAGTCCTACTCACTCCAGAGTGTCGTTCCTGAACGGGTAGAGGTATTCTCCATCACCCGTGTCGCACAGAGGGCCCCCAATCAGCCCCAGTGAGGAGATGACCGCACAATATGCTCCTCCTGCGAATCCCAGCACAGCCAGGAGCACTGACAGCAGCATCTGAAAGGGAAAAGACCTTCAACATCACATGCACAGAGGCATTGAGTAGCATGGAAAGCTTATGCTGAATGGGAAGGAAACAATCTTTATCCATTTCTTTCTATATGCTGAAAGTCATAATAATAGTATGATATTTGTGGGAATAAAAAACAGTTGACTTTTTCTGACTAGTGCAGCTATCCTAGATGTGAAAGGATTTCAGACTGTATTTGTTTTGCTTTTAAAAGTGGGTAAGCACAGAGCTTTAATTATTCGGAGTTTTATACTTGACCAATCAATTATGAAAAATCTGGTGGTCTTCTTTCAAAAAAACGATATGAAGCCAGTACTGGCTTGATGTGGTTCACATCATGTGCCTTGGCATTTCAACCTCTTGTTCAAGAACACTTTTCTCAGCCTTTGTACCAACAGAAACTAGCAAGCAACTACCGAGCCAGGTATGAAAGCAACAGAAGATGCATTAGTTGTTTTTGCTAATTGATGAGAAATGCAAAAGAGCCTTTCTTATTGCTGCTTTCCTTCATTTTGCAACAGCATGACATGTGGTTACCACTGCTCGTGTTGAGAAATCTAATTGTGCTGCGTGTGGCAAGGAACCAGCAGTGACTTCGAATTATATGTAATGCACCTGTACGTTTTACATTGGCCACTCCCACATAAATGTTACCTTTGCTCTGTTTTGGGGTAGTTTTTTATTAATGGATGGAATGTATCTGGTTGCTGTTTGAATATAGAAACAAGAATCTCAGGCGGGTGCTACTGGTATTGTGTCTGGAACAGGTTTCCCACTAGTCTTGTTAAGAGTCCCTGCCTGTGGTTGTTCACAACTCTGCCAAGAAGAAGAAGAGAAAAGGAAACTCTGGAGCAGACTGACAGAGCCAGGGGAAGACCTGGACTAGGGGCGAGGCAGCAAGACTGCCTCAGAGTCAGGGCAGAGGCATGGCTGAGGAAGCACATGGGAAACACTCCCATCCATGACTTGGGTTTAAAGCCAAATACCTCTGGCAACATTTCCCTGTTGCCAGCAAATACCAGTGAAATCCAATAGCCCACAAGGAAGGTAGAAACCTTCTCCTAATGCCAGCTGTTTCACAGAGTGCTGCATTACAGAGTCAAATGGAAATATCCACTATCCACATTGCAGATTTGTGACATAGTTTTGAAAACTATTCACTATCCAAATGTGTTCAAGCTGGTGAATGCAGTTTCCAACTTGCCAGCTGATGACCTTACTGCTTTCTGTACAACCTTGCATGCTGCCAGTGTGTGAATTGACTCATTTTGTATGTCCTTTTGCCTCTAAATCAATCCTTGAGTTAGAATTTGCTGGGATTTCTCGTGAGATTTATTTCATCACAACTGATTAATAACTCTGTCTTTTTTTGCAAAGCTGGACACTTTTTTTGTCTTTATCTGCATGTTGGCTGAGTTGCCTCTTAGCAGAGCTTCATTGTCAGCAAAATGTAGGTAATTTAGTATATTGTCCCAGATCAAAGCAGTGCTGGGTTGTAGCTGATGCACTGTCTCTCATAATAAGATCACCAGCCATGACTCGCGGTGAAGGTGAGTGACTGATACTCTGTCTGAAACTCCTACCTATGCTGAACCACTTCTCCCCACCTATGTTCTCATTTACTTCAATTGTGCATTCTGCATCTTGGTTGAAGGATCTTAATTATGCTAACGATTAGTTTTAGCACAGCATAGCAGTATGGGCATCCCAAAGACAATTATAATAGAAAAAGTCAAATGGTCTTTTGCTACTACTGTGTTTTATGATAGTGGTTAGTAGTAGTACTCATCAGTGCTATCTTTGATGACTATTCTTTGACACATTATTTTCTCATTTGAAATCTGTTGACGGTATGGCTAGCTTCATCTCGCCTATTTCCTTTACTGTGCACATGTTTATATAGAAAAAGACTACTTGTCACTGAAAGGGGAGTCTGAAGTTGCTGCAGCTGTTAAAYTGGCTCTCCTGGGCATTTTGTAGACACACACTGGCATTTCCCCATTACATCTACTCTTCTGGAGTCTTTTCTGGAGGCTTGTCCCGTATTCTATGGAAATCCAACAATTTTATTAACAATCGCATCATCTCAACCTTTCAGCATTTTCCCTAGCTGTACCATCTTCATTTAACATTTTTTTTTGAAATTTTTTTTTCCTCATTTGTGTCTTCAGTTGCAACATGAGGTCTAAGCTGGGATGCTTGAGTTTGTTGAAATTAGTTTCCCATGGTGTTGGCCTGTTCTCTATGTCTTGCAAAGGTTCAGCTGATCATTTTTGCTGATTATCTTTTAACATTTTCCCTGCTTTATCCTTCACACAATTGGATTGTCTCTGCTGAGCTGATGAAGACTTTTAGCATTCATTCTTTTAGCATTTGCATCAGCTGCTTTGGTGAAGTTACCAAGTTCCTCCTCTCCCAGCTTGTGCTGCTCTTTATTGCCCTGGTTCTTGTTTCATGCACGTTTCTTTCTTCTCTGTTTCTTTCTCTGGAGGTGTTGGGTTTTTTTTTTTATTACTATCCTGTCTGATTATCCAGATATCTTTGCTTATCTACGTTTGTTTGTCTGGAAAGCTGCTATGGCTATTCTTGTTCTACTAGTAACTCTTAAGGAAGGCTTAGAGAGAAATACTGGAGTATGTTTGCTGATACGATGACAGAAGCTGTATTTTGGGGGGCCTTTTTTCCTCATTATGCCAGTGCAGTGGATGCTTTCAGATGTGTACACACTAAACTGCAAGACACGGAAACTTTCTAAATCTGTTACTTTCCAAAATCATTACTCCATAATGCAAGGACGAGAAGCCATCTAGGTATGTTTGCAGGCAACAATTTAAAATGGATTAATGAAAAAACTTACTCAATGCAGCACATAATCACTGTGAACTAGAGAACACAATAAGGTGAATAAAAGGATGAGAAATTTAGTAATTATTATTACTGTTGTTGATACTTCAGCAATGTGTAAAGGCTGTGATGAAGTCTGAAACTATTAAACCAGGGATTGCACAAAATATAATAGAATAGAGTCCCTACCCTAAGGAAAATGGTTATGTTCTGATTGAATAATAATTCTGATCAGTATTAGTTCTTTTGCTTTTTTTTTTTCCTATGAAAAGCAATGCTGAGTATTCAGTGTAAATTATAATTTTATACCTAAGGTCCCCGAAGCAGAAAGGTGGACAAACTAACCTTTGGATTACAGAGGCTCCTGAGTAGCTCCAGTGTGGGCTATTTCTCTGCCAGTAGGTATAAGTTGGTGGACAAGCCACCAAGAGCTGGGGAACCCCATATCAGGTCCACCCAGACCCACCTCGTAAGGAGCTCTGACACCTTGGGAAGTCACTGTCATCATGCATGTTTGAACCAGTCAGTCCCAGGGCTCCTCTGCTCTCCAGCGCCTGGTGATTCACACCATACCCTGCCTCGGGTATACAGCCCATAGAGTCAGGGCATCTGAGCAACCCTGCTGTGGGTGTCTGTGCATTTCCTCCCGCTACCCCAAAGCAAAGTTTCCCTGAGGTTTCTTCTCCTGAAGAAGCACATCATTAGCCTTCAGATCTCCCTGCAATACTCACCTCTTTTTGCATGCTTGGAAATCACTCTTCCCCAGGAGCTGTGCAGGGGAAATGGTTGTTTTTAATGCCATTCATAGCCACTCGCTCTTTGCTTATGTCCCCATCTCATCTCTACATTGAGCCACATTTAAACCACAGAGTGACTTGTAGAGCTTCACCCCTTTCCACCTCAAAGAGGTGAGCAATTCCCACAGTCCTAGAAGACAGCATTTTCCAAGATATGCTGTCCTCACCGACCCTATTCTCTAGTTTGGTTTGAGTAGCTTCATCACCTGGCCATCAGCTAGCTCTCTTTATACAGATATAGTAGCGCATAATCAAACTACTTTCTCAACGTCTATTGTATTCCTCTATAACAGCAAATAAAGAAGAGGAGGAACAGCTTGTAGGTAACCGATCAGTGATGGAAAGGTGCAGACAGGATACCGGGCATCCATGTGCTGCTGCTAGGAATGGCTCAGACAGCAAAAGGGTGGTGGAGGGGAGTGGATAAGCATGGGGGGGGGGTCTACAGGTGTGGGCTGCTGGACAGCACGGTGCTACTGCCTGTGTCGGTGGGCTGGGGGAGTGAACCCAGCCAGTCTAGGGAAGTTTGACTCTTGGCTCTGTAATATTTACTGCTGGGATGAAGGATGGAGAAGGGAGCCCTGAGATGCTGTGTGAACTGAGCCTGGTTCAGCTGAATTTCCCCTCGTGACTTACCACGTTCAGCAGAGCATGGGAACACCCGCAGTACGGCTGTTTTTCACCACCGCTTTCTATATCACTCAAAGCGAGGAGAAGCAGCAGGCTCAGGCACTGGGTTCAGGGTGCCTAGGCTCACATCCCAGCTCTGCAATTGGCCTACTTGGCCGTCGTTAGCGTCCTCTCTGTGCATGTGACATTTGGTAAAATCAATGTAATGACATGTCCCTTGGGATGTACTTGCTGACATCCTAATGAAGAATGTTATTTTGGTATTATGAATAATGAATTAACTTCAGTAAAACATTTTGAAGAGGTAAAGGTCTTCTCATGGATCAAACTAAATATTAATTGAAGAGTACAGAAGAGACATGCTTTATTGTATGGAATCTCTCGTTCCAGGCTGCTTCTGGGAAGGATGCAGACTGAAAAAACATTTCTAAGTCAGTTTATTCTTGCTAATAATGATAGCCACATAGAAGTCTGTGCCCAGGGCTTAAGGATTAATGGAGATGCCTGTACAACATGTTGCTTTATAATATTCTTAATTATCAAGGGAAAAAGTCTCTCTGGCCTTTCTCTGAATGACAGAGAGCCCAAATTACTTTTGCACTTTTCACGTGCATAACGCTTGGGCAGATGCATGCTATGGGTCAAAGCCTTCCATGGGGACCAGCCTCCAGGAAGCAGCGCTGGCTCCTTAGTGCCAGCAGCAGCTCAGGCTTTTAGCATGGGCCTGCAAAGTAGGGGACCTATCTGCCCCTACAGAGGTAAGCAGGGATGAACCTGTGGAAAAGCAAATTGCCATGGAAGGGTATGGAGGAAACAGGACTAGGTGAAAGCAGAAGGAACAGGCAGCTGTCTCAATCTTTAGGATTGCCTCAAGCAGGAGGAAGCTGGAGCCATGCTTTACTTTATGTGGGGTGAAGTGAAGTAGCTTTGTCCCCCTCTGCCCTCAGCGATATGGCTAAATGCTCCAGTACCTGCCCTGGCTGAGTATGATTTCCCTCATATCAATGGCTGCAATATCATAACATTCTTGTTGGCTAACTGAGCTCTCAGCCTCAGCCCAGGGACGCTGTAGATCAAGCTCTTCTTCTGCATTTCCCTGACATGGCTGTTGATGGTGGTGTGATGGTTTGTCATTGTACGTTTCCACCTGCTGAGCAGCCATTTAAGAGCTATTGTGCAAACTCTGTAGTGCCATTTCAACACATAAATATCCACTTACCCCACATCTGTTAGCGCAACATCCTGCTCCACCTGCTCCCAGCATCATGAATGCCGGCAAAATAACCTGTGAGAAAAGCACAAGCTGAATTGGTGTGTAGTACTTCTGCTGGGATGGTTTTTAAAGTCTAGGAGCTGGGGCATCATGTTCCTCAAATGCAAACCACCTTCTGCCTCTTCTCTGCGAGTTACACCTGCTTAGATGTTGGTGCTTGCTGAAGAGTAACTCAGGAAGAAGCATGGGATTACAGCTAGAGCTGGCTGGCAAGTTTCTGGTACAGTAATTCTGGCTGCTGAAGCTATACTGCTTCTTTTCAACAGGGGGTTGTCGGTTTTTTTCAGGAACAAACATGTCAGTTTTGAGAAAATGGAATTTCTGCTCAGAAAAGATGCATCACTGGAGGAAGAATTATGTCAGTTTAAATCTTCTGAGAATCCTGCTCTGGATTATAATTGAGAAACCAGTCTTAAGCTTCCTGAAACACATCTGACATTGGTTCTTTGCGCTAAGCTTCTGGAAAACATACAAAATGGAATTCACTCAACAGGGAACTCCCAGTTCACATCAGCTTTCTCCATGGTAATTATCAGGTGGAGCTGGACTGATACAATGGAGTCAGCAACCATCTGTGTCTCAGGATATAATGCCACCTTACAGAGGCACTCTGGAGATAGGAAAAGCTGCATTTAGTCTGGTAGCTAGAGGGCAAGAAAGGTTTTGGTTGTCTAGCTGTGCAGCCAGAGCACTCCTGCTGCCTTGCCTCTGCCCACCTTGTGTAGGCATCTCAAAGAGCAATGCAAGAAAATGAGTATGTGAGAAAGTAGGAAATGGTCCCTATAAAGTTAATGAAAGAAGGAGAACCCCCCAAACAAACAAACAAACAAAAAAGGTAAAAGCTGTAAAAACAGCCTGACTAGGTGTTGGAGAGATATTGTCCCATGTAGGGCAGGAAGAGCAGAATGTCCATGGTGAATGAAGCCCAGGGAATTTATGTGTGTAGTGTAAGTATCTCTGTTAGACTGTGTAGGACAGTGTTATGAAACCTGCTTAGATTTGCAGGCCCCTAAATATTTTTCAAAGAATTTTCTCTCTGTTGCCTTTTATGCACACCCCAGAGACAGCCTCCAGCACCTGTAGTKGTCACTGGACCACAGCTGGAGGCCTGCACATGTAGAGCATTGAGGTTAAAAAGATGTTCCTCTTCCTGGAAAGAAGTCAGCTCTTAAATAATCACAGGTGGTCCCCAAGGCAGCTTCAGCCCCAGCATGCCACTGTCTGGCACTCAGAAGGAGAGCTAATACCTCTCTGCCCATCAAACCAACACTCCCTTCCCTCCAGGGCTGTCTTTCTTCTTTGGAGGTTTCCCATCTAAGCTGTGAACACCTTTGTGTCATTTATTAGCCTGGCTCAGGATGAAGGGTTTGCTTGGCAGCTTTATTTTTTTGCAGTGCCTGATTATAAACACCTGCCTTTTGACACAGGAATAAGAATTTGCTAGATTGGGCTGTTGTCAGTAAAATGAGGGCTGCACATGAGCCATGGCTTAGTCAGGCCATGTGTTTGCACATAGGCTTTACATCAGGAAAGACGTTACTATGACACATGGAGCCAGTCTTCCTCTCTTTACACCCTAAATTTTTGAAATAAGGAAATGGAGAGGTTTTCACGTCATATAAATTTCCATTAGAGAAGCAGCAGAGGAGGAGGAAAGGGTGGGGCTGGCTGCTCAGCCAAAGAGTGTGATGATGATCTAGGTATCAGTCCATGGATGAAGTTCCCAGGTGGAGGCAGGTTTTCTGGCTCACAGAGCCAGGCCAGGCTGTTATGAAGTTTTCCCCACAGCCCTGGCTCCGGAGGCTGTGTCCTTGTTACAGGGAGATTCTYCAAGGTTGGGCAACCTGTTGGCATGACCTTCCTGAGTTTCCTTTGGGGACAAGCTGGGTGCATGGGGGAACACAGTGCAGCCTGGTCTGTCCTCACTGTGGAGTCAGGATACGGCCCACACTCCAGTCATGGGGCACTCTTGCCCCTTACTTAGCTCCCTACAAGGCCCAGAAGCCAGTCTTCATTTTTCCATGCTTCCAGCACCTGGAAAATGGAGCTGATGATAATACTTTCTTTCCCCTTCTCTTCACCTGTGGGCATTTGTCATGCTGTTTTCTAGAAAACACATACACTCAACAGCATTGTTTGTGGATCAATAATTACTCCTAATGCTGTGTTTTGAAGGTCAATGCAAATTTTTCCTCCCCTCTCACTTGCTGTTCTCATTTTTGATGTATGTGGTGCTGGCCACAGGCAAGCCTCTGTGGAAGCCTTAAAAGAARGCACGTTTTCAATGAGAGTGTGACGCTCTCATTCCTAACATCTACCTTTCCTTTCATTGGACGCCAATGACTCCTGGGCTTGCAGTGATACGAATTTTCCACAGGTCTCTCATGTAGTTCCACTTCTTCCTTTAGGCTTCCTTCCACAAACTCATGCTTATGTTCAAGMTCAGCATGAGTAATAGGCCCAAGTGGTAGCTGGAAGAAGAAGCAGGCAAGCTGCTGGTGGAGAACAATTTATTGAATGATCTTATACCATGTTTCTGCTTTGGGAAATATGAGTCTGAACCACATCCATTGTAGCTTTTCCATAGACTTAAGTGGTAGCTGTGTCATAGCCTGACTGTGAATGAGATTTGCTTTTCTCTAAGTTAATTATTCTTAAACATTCATTTTTTTGACATGCAGGTGGCCAGCTCTGTGCCAGTTCACCATCTGCACTGGCTGCGTAACAGCCAGTACTTGTCATATGTATGTTACTTGCTCAGCTTTTTATCTGCACTTGGGTAGATAATTGGAAGAGCGTAAAGGGAGCAGGCTTTTCAATGAACTGGAAAGATCAGTATTCCCAAACATGTTCCCTTCTAGTTATGGATATTCACATAAAAGCAATCTTTCCTGAGTGGTAGAACGGAGAACTGGCTATAGAAGAGCACATACAAACCAGGTGAAACCAAAAAGGAGGTAGGTGAGTGTGTGGGAACACAGGGGGCATTTGGGATTTAAGCCATTTGCAGCTCCACGTTCATTGAGTGTTGGCTGGGTGACTAACGAACACCTACTGAAACATGTTTCAATTTTGCCCTTAATGTCCTTTGTGAATTATGTGAGCATAAAATCAGTTAGAGGAGTAATGAGGGGGTGCAGCCAATAGTGAAAACTCACCACCTCCAGCTCAGCTTAGGACCTCAGCTTTGCTTTGACTCATGGAGACATGAACACCCATGTCACCCTTCTCCACAGTGCGAAGTCAGTCCTATTGCTTCCTCCTGACTTGGAGTCTGACATTTATTTCAGGAATACCTTGTATTCCTGTGATTAGGGACTTTTTCAGTCCTGAATGTACTTTCTCAGTCCTAAACCCCAACTTCCCAGTTAAGCTGCTCACATGTTTATGCAAAAGAAATTTCTATGACTTCTTTTGTTAACAGAGGTTTTCTTAGTACTGAATTTAAAACAAAACAAAACAAACACCCCCCCATAAGAAACAGTAGCAACACTTCTCTCTTACCAGAATTCCAGCTCCCAGAATGCCATGGAAAAACCAGACCAGGTCAGTTATCTCGCTGAGCTGCAGAACTCGTCCATTGGGGAAGTACAGGAGGATGTTGGAGACTATGGCACATGCCGCCAGTGGGAACAGGGTGATCCCAATGCACTTCGAACACTTCCCCGTGCACATGGTAGCTCTCTGCTGAGGAAAGACGCAGAGAACTTTGTGTTACTGCAGCGCAGGGAGCATGGCATTTCGGCAGTTTTCTTCTTTAATGAAAAAAGAATCAGTTTTGAAGCAAGAAATGTTCCAGTTAAGACTTACACAGATAAATCTGTTCTACAGAGCCTGTTCCCTTCAGAGACTTTATTTAAAATGGAATGATTAAAAACTGGAATGTTTAACTGAATTTATTTAAAATTGCCAGGACTAAACATGTGTTGGTATGAAATGAACGGAGAGTTTCATTTTAGTTGTTAAGGGACAATTATCTGTCCATTTGGAACATCAGTAATACAACCATGTCTGCACAAACTGATACCCTGGCTGGCAGACTTCATGGTGGGGCTAAGGCCTTGGGTGGAAGGGGAGGTGGCTGCACTGGGTTGTCTGGGACCACTGTCTTGGGAAGCTGATTTGAAATCTCCTGCACTGAAGGTCTAGAAGAGCAAGAAATGACTGCCAGGAACGCCATAGAAACGTTCAACCCTGCCTTGGCACTGGGGCAGACTGGGGAGCCTCACCAGGGCGCCTACCAGCTCCATTTTCTCCATTTCAGTCAAAACTACACTGTCAGCAAGAATTGGAGAAACTTCCATTACTGTTTCCTGTGACATGCTTGTTCTCTAGATAAGGGTAGATAAGACTGTGTGTTACGGGGCTGTTTGGCACCCACGCTAAAATATCTGAAACACTGGAAGCATGTCTAATCCTGTGGCTATTTGCTAAGGGCAGGTCACAAAGCCATCCCACCTCATTTTCAGAGATCTGCCATAAAATGTAAAACAGTAGCTTAATATTTCACAGTGATCAGGTTCTTCTTTTAAAATCAGAGAATCAACATAAAAAAAGCACCGGTTGAAAGGGATCTCTGCAGGTCTCCAGTCTGACCTCCTGCTGAAAGCAGGACTACCACCAACACTAGGTTGCTGTGTCAGCCATGGCTTTGCATAGCTGAGCCTTGAAAACCCCCAAGGATGAAGCTACCACCATCTCTGTGGGTGACCTGTTGCAGGGCTGCCCCAATCTCTTGGTGAAAAGGTCTTTCCTCATGTCCAACCTGAATCTCCCAAGCTGTAAATGTGGCTGTTGTTCCTTGTTACATCCTCTCCCATCACTCCATCACATCTGTCACTCCCTTACAAATTTGATGTAGGCTGCTTTTGAGGCCCCTTCACCAAAGTGCGCAACTCCAGCTCATACTGCACTCATGCTGTGATCTATAGCCAAAGAGAAAAGGTTGATCAATACAAAAGTGGATCCAAAAATATTTCTGCATGTCAGGTTGGAAATTTCAGACTATTGTAACTGAGATTATTGAACTTTCACACTGCCATTAACTTTATGGCATTAACTGATCTCAACTTCTTCATGATGTTTTATCACAGCTTCACTCCAGCTCAAGGCTTTCAAATGCATAAAAATACAAAACGTCAATCTGCAGGTTTCTGTCCTCAGAGAAAGCTGACAGTTAATGACAAAGATGGCTTTGCTCTGCCATGAGCGAGTTATAAAACATAAGAGACGGAAGATAATCTGGGAACACACCGTTTCAGTACATACACCATGTTACACATGCACACACGCACCCATGCACGTGCGCATGCCTACGCTTGCTACATGCAAATAGTTTTTGTAATAACCAAGGCAGCAAACAGTGAAATGTCCCTCAATTTAGTCATGTGCGTTGGCTAATCCTGAAAGTTTTGTGACAGAAGTTGGTGTTGAAAAGGTATTAAGCGGGCTAGGATTATGGAAATCAATCGAGGTTGGGTTCCCAAGCAAAAAAGCCCAGGTGAAAGACAGTATGAAGACATCTGAGAAAGCCAGAGACAGGCTGAAAACGACTTTGTTGACAGAACGAAGACAGCAAAGAGGTGAGGTAAGGCATGAAGACAGACCAATGTCCTGTATCTGAGAGGGAAAACAGAAAGACTTTATGGGATGCCATATATTGCTGTGAGGTAGCTGAGACTGCGAGAGACTTCTTCTGAGTTTGCATTTCTATAGCAAAAAATTTGCATTGTTCTCTGCTGCTACAAGTTTAATAAGAGCACTGTGCTTATATGCCTTATCTTCTGAGCACTTTACAATCACATTATGCTTTTTAATCCGGCTTTAAAACAAGTTAACTTGCATTAAACTATTCCAGAAAGGAACATTTTTAACAGAGGTGCTTCTTGGTTTACAGTCATTACCTATTGTTTATATAGTGCTCAAAATTGGGCAGGCATTTTGCAAGCCCCAGCTCAAAGAGATAAAAATCTAAGCAGACCGACAATGTGCGAATGAAAGATGAAGCAGGGAGGGAGTGGAGGGAAATGGAAAGAATATTGGTTATTTCACCCATCTTTCTCTCAAATGCCCAATGCATTTGCTATTTTTTTACACTGACTTTTGCCTGTCTGCCTTCCTGTCTCGTTCCAACTTTTGCTTTTCCATGCGTTTGCCCAACCTCACCTCCTCCCCCCCTGCCCTCCCAGAGGGAAGCAAACAAGCACAGGCACAGCCTGACCTCCTTCTATAAAAGCTAAGTCTTGTAGGCAAGTTATAAATTCTCTTCTGCATCTTTCGCACATAGCTGGAGGGCCCAATTCTCGCCCGATGCGAAGGAACACAACGCTTCTTTGGCTGGAAGAACAGGGGTTTACAGCCCATTCTCTCTGACCTATCTCAATACCACTTCAAACTGCAAGGAGAACTTACCTAAACATCAATCACCAGACCTAGCGAGAGCCTCTACCACCAAAATCAATGCCACTTTGCTACCTGTGTACATCAGAGGATCTGACCGTGTTATTGCAGCTTAGGAAAACACTCTGGATTGCCAGAAGCACTCAAAACACTTTATGAATTTAGCGAACAAAGGCACTTTCTACAGCTTCATTAAGCAAAGTGGCTAGAGCAAGCTTCTAATTTTTAACTAGGGTTTTAGAAAGTTTTGATTTTTAATGCTGAGGAAAGCAAGTAAATACCTTTGCTTACCTTCTACACGGGGCTAAGATGGCCTCCAGGCTCCAGAGTTCCCCGCAGCCAGCTTCAGGCTTTCCAGCTCCTCTCTCCTGGACCGTGGTGGTCTGAGGGAAGCACAGCGATGTTTTTGGGTGATGGCCTCTATTAAACAAACAGCTGTTTCTCTCCGGAGAATGAGGAAATACCCCAAGTTATCCCTGGTTGGCCAGTGTGAGGTTGGCGTGCCACCCGGTGTTATTGATTATTTTAAGGCAGTGTTCCAGTGGTCAATGCCTCGGCCCCCCGGGACACACAGATCGGAGCAGTGGAGACCTTTTTACTGCTGCAACCATTTCAGCCATGCACAGTTTGGCAGAAGAGGACAGGCAGGAGATGGCAGGAGTGCAAGCACGTGAAGAGGAACAATGGGTGTGTGGCAGAAAATATGGTTGAAGCATGAGGTGGTGGCACAGCAAAGTACGGCTGTTGGTGCAGATTCATCTTCCGCACAAAATTTGGCACTGGATTTGCTCCAAAGCATGCTGCTGGGAGAGCTGCGTGAGGAGAGTGGGGATGGGAAAGGAAGGAAAGAAAATTCTCAGTAAGACAGGGGAAAAAAGAGGGAGAAGGACAGAAAGGCTGGAGAGAAGGGAGAGGTGTGACCAAGTGAGGAAACAAGGAAAGAAAAATACAATTCCAAGGAGGAGAGAGGGGGAATATGAAAAGGAAACTGAAGATTCACTTTGGCAAAGGAGAAGAGAAAGGTAGAAGAGAAACTAGGGATGGGCCAAGAAATGAAAATCACAGCAAAGGGTATGAAGAAATGTTAAAATTAAACTGGGAGAAGACTCATACTGAGGAAAGAGGGATGTAGCCATTTTCTTTTGTAGAAAATGTGATAGTAATAACTGTTAAAATATGTCAAGACACTAAAACATATAAATATATAAGTTACTCAGTAGGTTAGATTTGGCCCCAGTCATGCTGGGAATATGCTCAGCTCTCTCTTTGACTGAAAACATGTCCCCTCTGGCACGCACCTGCTGTTGCCTTGTTCTCAACACCCAGATGGAAGGGTGACTTGATCACAAAAACATCAACGAAAGGGGCATGTGAGTGAAAGCAAAGATGCAAAATATTCCACACTCTACCCCGCCGTCTCTCATCTTCATTCTCGTCTTTGGAGAAAATTTCTCACTATGAAAGATTGGTTGTGTAGGGTGGAATTCATCTCACATGACTTTAGATGTCCGTGAGGTAGACGTCACCCTAGACTGCCTTTATTCCTAGTGAGAGAAAGAGACACTTTTAAGGAAAAAATCACCAGACCTATCTTAGGAGCTACTGTAGGGTTACAATAAATCATTAATGGTGAAAGAATCTCAACACTTGTTCAGACCTAAATGTTGGCATCTGTGGTCAGATGAATCCCATCCACGAGGACTGCCAGTGTGGCAGGGTGGCTGCAAAAGCACAGGGGCAGAGCCTGGGACTTCGGTCCCCAGGTTGCATATTTAATACCAGCAGCACCGGAGGATGCAGGGAAGGTTGTCTTCATCGCTGACTCACAGCTAGTGAAAATCTGAAAGAAGCCCATAGACTGGTCTCAGGCGAATAAACTTCATTATAGTACAAATGGCAAAAAGGAGGGAAACTGAGCTGAACCCACTGAACCCAATGCCCCAAACTTCAACTGACATCAGTGGCAACAGCATTTCACCATGTTTTTGGTGGTGGTGCTTCAACCCCAAGGAAAAGGAACAAAGTAAGTCTCAGACAATCTTCAGACAGGGCAAAGGCACAAGATCTAATGGCATTTAAAGCATTTAAAGAATTAAATTTAGAACAACTTGAAGACCATCAGCAATTTGCACTGACAGCTCGGGCACCTCCGTAGTTTCTCATCTGTACTGTGTTCCCAGCACTATACATTTCTTTGCTGACCTTTTTAAGTTTCTTCACCTACCAAAGCCTACCACATAGGCCTACCATACTTCATCTATCACTTATCATTTAGTGTTTAGACTGGATACCTAGACTTGATTGTGTCTCTTAATCTCAAATACCTCTCAGTGCCCTTCTCCACTGAATGCTTAATAGTTTTTCAAGCAAGTGCACAATGAGCAGAACCGATATTGTATTAGTTTTATGCTTTTCCATTTGCCTACAGCAATCTGTTGTCTTTTATTCTACTACATAGATTTAAACTGTTTGGGACAAGTTCAGTGTTTTCATATGTTTGTGCAACACTTTGCACTCAGAGGCTTAGCCAATGACTAGTGCTTCTAGCCATTACAGAAAAATAAAGATACTGGGAAACTATATTAAACACAATTCTCTTACCACTTCAAGAATATGTTTAGATTTGCTGTTGCTGTGTAGGATCTATATTCAGTTTTTGATGAGAACTGAACTAAATTCTTTTGAAGAGTGCAGGAGGCTTCAGTACTTGTGAGATTTAATGAGATTTCTCAGTACTGTAAAATTAGGACCAAGGGAAGAGCTTATTTCTCATTCCTGAATGGGGTCTTGGTCGTTCATTCTGAAATGCAGACTTCTGAGTGCAAACGATGCCACTCAGTCTCTGGGATTTTGAACCAGTGCTCTGGCCTGAAATACTGCTTACTGTGGGGTACAGAAAGAATGACAAAAAGAAGAGCACAATAAAAGTCCATATTAACTCCAGAGAGCCTGACTCCTACCTGTTTTTCTGAAGTGAAGTCCTAAAGAAATGAAAAAAAAACCCAGAAGCCATAAAATACTTAGAAAAACTGAATTTTGACTCTGAAGTGTTTAGTGGCTAAGCTGAGTGTATACGATTGTGTATATCTATTTTTCCCCCTGCAATATTGATTCTGAAGGCAATGAAAGCATTTTGTGTTCCACTGATCAATGCCTCCTGATTATATTGACTTACTGTACATCAGCTCTGGTCCTCCTGTTATTTCTATCTTTTTAGCCATAATCTCTTTATTAATTTTCCATTTACATGTAGTAGCACAGGTACTGAGAGATGAAATGTAAATATGCGAAAAGTCCTGTTCATCGTGCTAGAAATGAAAAGCGTTCAGCCCTACAATTTCCCTGGGTGGTGCAATGTGTGGGTTAGAAACTGAAGAATTACATCCCCATGCAGGTTTTTGAAGGGCATATCTGACTGCCCACTTACTCTATTAATAGATCTGCCCCATTTGGAGTGCAGCTGCAGTGCACTGATGAGAAAATGCCCTTTTTGCTGTTGATACCCTGTGTAAAAAGGAGCCAGGCAGCTCTGCTCTCGTTTATTCTAGTACAAATCTTAAGYGGTTCCTCTGAAGTCAAAGCTTTATTCCAAGTACACAGTGATACTCCACTCAATTTAATTTTTTCCACTTTGGCACCATGACACAAATTATCTATTGCTGCTGTTTCCTATGACACTTTGTTGTTAATGTTTTCTTCAACTGAGGGAAAGGGATGTTGATTTTCCTGAGGAAGAATCAGGAAGCAAACTGCTGTTAAGAGACTTTTTCCAAGATGAGCTGGCTCTGAGAAGGTTCATGAGCTTGGGCATTGCAGATAACCTGCCCCGGAGCCCCAGCTGGCACTCCCTGCTCTTGCAGCAGGTACCCAGGTTAACATGCCTGCCTGTACCCAGGAGTGTGCGGATGCCCTGTTAAGGTAGAAACAGCAAGGTGGAAACAGCAGTACCAGTGTTATTCAGGATTTCCTTTATCCAGAACATCACCAGACATAACCCCAGCCAACAAAGAGCTGATCGCATGGCAAGAGCACTGAGGAAGATGAGGAGCAGCTCAATGCAAAAAGGCTCAAGTCTTGAATCAGATCAGAGATAGCCATAAAAAATAACATTGAATAATTGAGTGGTGCAGGTTATGGTGCTTATATTAAGAATATATATGAGTCTGAAGAGGTGGAATGGAAGTTGTTCTGGACCACGTTTGAAATAGGCTCTTGCACTCTGGGGGTATATTCACTGCACGGTACTGTCATACACGTGTGGTCCTAACACACAGCTTGTTCTGGATGTGCACTTCACAGAGACAACAGCTTAAATGTCACACGGATGAATCTTCTCTTCTATTTTACCTATTTTTCTGATTTTTTTTCCTTCTTCCTTTTCCCTTGTATCTCCTTTTTATGTACAACTGCCTCTCCTACATACTTAGGCTCTCTCCTCCCTGAGATGACATCCAGACTCTTTGCTGAGCAGTTTTCCCCCTCTGATGATGGTGCACACATCATTGACTCTGGGACAGCAGTGCCACCAGAAAGAGACAGTCCTACAGGTATAAACCCCGTGGTTATTAGTGACCCTGTGAGCCTGGGGCACCCCAGGGTTGCACAGCCAACATTCTGCAGAATGAGGGAAATGGTGCTGAAACAACACCCAGAGAGATCTGCCCATCCAGCAAAGTATTACCCACTGGTTGCTTGTGCGTATGTATGTTCATCTGATTTATCGCAAAGCTCATTATATTTAATTACCTGAGTGTTTTGTCCAGGGACAGCACTGTGCCAGCCCCACTGTTTTCTAAAATGGCAATGACCCATGACCTGTGGCCAAGGGTTGTTTGTGCTCCTAACAAAGAACAACACTGTCACTATCCAATATTAAAATAATTAGAGGTTTGTGCTTTCATTTTACTGGTTTCATGCAACACTTCTTTCTGGTTTTGGCTGAAAGGCATTTCTCATCCTTGTGTTTTGTCACTGGGGTTTGTCCAAGTATGTGCTCAGGGTGCAGGTGAATTAGGAGCTAAAAGCAGTACCCACTGGAAAATGCCCCTATTTACCTGACCAAATGGGAGAAATGTTACTTCTTCTGGTGATCCTTCTCCTCCCTTCCTAACTTGCCCTGAACTGCCCTGGGTCTCTCAGGAAGCCTTCAGTAATGAAGAGCAAATATTGGGAATATACTGAAGAAACATGGGTTTTGTCAAAAAACACTCATTGCATTTTTTAGAGCTGCTTGACATTGTCAGGAGGGGAGGTTTCTGTAGTCCAGGGTGGTGTTTTTGGTCAGGCTGAGAGACACGTGGCTTGGCTGGGTAACCTGTGAGAGATTAAAAACTCCCATGCGAGGCTGAGGCACCTGGAGCAGTGACTCCCACCAGAATGAAAGAGGAGGGCAACAGCCGAGAGGTTAGAAACGATCATTAAGTGTTTTGTTATTGCAAGGGGGACTGTCCTCTCGTTAACCATCCCCATCTGGTTTTGTGCCAAAAGAAAAAAAAAAGGAAAATCAATACTAGTTGTGTGTGCATAGCTGTAATGTTTCAAACATGTACATGAGGCCAGGTTTGTAGCCAGAATTACTGCTTGCTAGTATAAGTTCTTACTACTTACTTTGCCTGCATCAGGGAAACTGATATATGTGGAAAAATTGGATAAGCCTTTGGAAATACAGCTGGTCTTCAGATCCTGAGGTCCGACTGTTTTATCCAGCTGGTGCTGGCTGGTTGAAGAAAGAACAATCCATCCCCTTGCTGACCCTGAAGTTGTTAGTTTGGGCCCACTGTGGGACAGAATAGTATTTTAAATCTCCACATACCTTATGTAGCAGAAGGGCCCGAGGCAATTAGGGCAATATTGCCCGAAGTAGGTGCCTTTGGACACCTCTTACTGCTTGGGTTTCTGAAAGTGATTATCTGCTTGCACAGACAACCGCATCACAAAATTTTCCCAGAAATGAAGCAATCTCCATCTTCAAACTATTTATACTTTTCTGCTCCTATGTCCACTGGAAGGCAGTTTCAAGGCTTTTTTGAGGATAAGGGGATGTTGAGGAAGGTGGACTGCAGGCATTTTTGTTTGTTGTCTAAACTTAGGTGCCAAAAGGAGACCATAATTAAAGGTCCTTTCTGAAAAGGTGTGAACTGTCTGTCTCTATCCTTGGAGATATAGCATCTCCATCCTTGGAAATATTCAAAAGCCATCTGAGCATGGTCCTGGGCAGCCTTCTCCAGGTGGCCTTGCTTGAGCAGGGGGGTTGGACCAGATGACCTCCAGAGGTCCCTGCCAACCTCAGCAGCTCTGTGATTGTGTGGCTCTGTGGAGGACTGTGATATATCAGAGAGGGATAGCAGCACAGCGCTGGTGTGGCTCAGGGCCGGCTGCACCGAGCACCATGGTCACTTTAGCAGCAGTGGCACTGTGCTGCCATGGGCTTTGGTCCCTGTAGCAGAGCTGGCTTGAGTCCGCAGCTCCTCCACAGCTGGCACGAGGAAGACATAAAAAAGCTTGACTTAAAAAGATGTACAAACTGTCTGGCATATGCTGCTGTCATTCCTCGGTGGTGTAATCCATTCTTTATATTAGGGTGCGTGGCCAAGTTGAGCTAAGGGCAGGACGTGCATTAAGTCTGCAATGATGGCAGGTTTCCAGAGTCTGGGGAGAAAGGTAAGAACCCGGGGAAGTGTTAAGAGGGAAGATACTGGGTGGAGACAGGATCATAAAAGAGCTAGGTGAGAGATGAACCCACACACATTAAAAAAATAAAAACCTGGAGGGCCTGCTCCGGTAGGCGCATCTCACCCTGTACAATGCCGGGGCTTCATGCCTGTGTCTTGCCTGGCCGGCGGCACAGGGAGGCAATGAAACACGATGTCTATGGCCATTAGAGGGAGCTTGGTGAGAGCCCAAGGATGAAATGCAGACCTGAAAAGTTGAAGCAGTGCATGAAGGACAGTTGGTTCAGCTTTTTAAACCTATTTTCGATAACCTTATGATGCTTGTAGTATTGTATATGGTTATTATGAGATAAGGATGCACTTCCCTATGACCTGCCAGAAACACTGCTGCCTTTTCCTCACAAGAATTGCTTTTTGAAAGAGGCTGAGATTCTTTTAAGAGTAGTTTAATAGTTTTATAACAGCTTGCATTAGGCATCCTCATCCCACCATAAGCTCACAAAAAAATGCAGCTGATATTGTCCCAAGCCTATTCACCAGCTGATATTAAATGAGCTGTATGCTTTTACTTGGGAAAAAGCAAACAAGAAAACCATATGGATTCATACAGCAGTCAGAGGAAGGTTCAGCAGTTGCTGGATTCACCCAGGACATTGAGGATCCAGCTACAACCTCCTTCCACAGATGGGCTGAAACTGTCTCTGAAGGAGGTGGGGGATGCAGATGCCCGACTGCTGGGCTAGCCTGGTACTCCCTGGCCCAGGATCTGCCTCCGCAAGCCTTCACGCTCTGAAGGAAAGGTGGGATGGCTCAGATCAGCACATCTCACCCCAGAGCATCCCAGTCCCGCTACACCACTGGCCTTGGTCATGTTTCCCATCCCCACCGCTGAGCCAGTGGCAGCCCTTTCGCTGCCACGCGTGAGAGGTGTCAGYGTCTGGCTGGGAGCCACTTGGTTTTTTTGCTCCTCTATTCATCTGCCTGTCTAGTCAGGCATTAGATAAAGGAACAAATTACTGTGGAGCATCTCATCACTGCATGTAAACGCCTCTGTGGTGTGCACCCAGCCCCTGGCACCCTGGGGAGAATGAAAACTAATTGTGAGAGACTCACCGGGCGCCTGGGAGGGAAGAGGGATGAGCTGCCACCAAGCCCATGCTCATCTCCTTCCTGCTGAGCAGCTGATTGACAGCAACCTGTTACCACCAGGAATTTGTCTTACATATCCAAATACTTCAACCTGTTCTTTGAGAATTTTGACTTTTTTTTAATTAGTGAAATATTTTCAGTCCTCGTGGCTGCAGAGAAAAACTTCAAAGCTTGATCTGCTCAAAAATCAGAGGCCAAATAAGAAGAATTAGCATTTATTATCTTTTGTAAAAAACTTCTCCTTTTTTGAGAGCCTGGCTTGTGATTTTTAAATACCCCAGAATAGTGATATTGTGCTTTTTGGCTAACAGAGCACTTTTAAAAAGCAGCTGTTGCAAAAAAACCTGTGTGTGGTAAGTCACTACATGCATTGCTTTTCTCTGGGTTTGTGCTCCCTTCCTCGCTCTTTGTCTGGTTTATCTGGCTGGTAAGATTAGGAGCACTACAGGGCAGGGAGGGTCCCTGTCTGTGTATTTACACTGTGTCTTGCCACTTGTAAAGGAAGCGAGTAATCATCACCCTTGCTGCTTTCATGTCTACTTGCACAATAGAAATAATTAATAGTAATAGCAATGCTTTGCCTATCTGCGGCTCCTTTCATCTGAAAACCTTAAAGTGCTTGACAAGCATTAACTAAATTAGCTTCCAAATACCTGGAGAAGGAGTCAGATATAATGATCCCCACTTTGCAGATGAGCACACAAGAGAAGCGAAGGCTAACTGAGTGCTTACAGTTAGTCAGCTGAAACCATGTTTCCTCCATTGAGGGAGGTTGCTCAGCACTTCTTGAGGCTCAAGCTGTTTTCTCAGGTGCCCAAAGGTGGGTTTTGACATCCACTTTTTTACTTCCAAAACATACAGACTGTGGACCTGCGTGATCTGCCCYAAGTCCTGCAGGAGCTGGAGGAAGCATTTCAGGCACCGTGGTTCATGAAGTTTCCCATTCAAACTTCTAGCCTGGCCTGGGAAAGGAGGAAGTTCTGCTTACACCGTGTTGGCATCACTGTGAGTGGGCAAAGCCAGGGTGACTCTGTCTGAATTAGTCCTGGTTTCAGAAATGTAAGTGGACTCCGGTGCAGAAACACTCCAGCTCGGACCGAGGGGTGGTGCAGCCACATTTGCATCATGCTGCCTTTCACTTCATCACCCTTTCGGAGAGGGATCTGCATCTGAGTTGGCAAATTTGCTCAATCTTGTATGCATGGTGCGGGCTTACCAGGCTGCATCCCTGCCATGGTGTTCACGAGCCCTTACTTGCAAAGAAAGATGCCAAGAGACCTGACCCAACTCCAGGGTCTTAATCCACAGTCATCTTGTCTCCTGCACGTCTCTGTTAAACCAAGGGTGCTCTGCGCCTCCCAGGATTGTACCCAGCAGGGGAAAGGAGAGACTAGGCAAGAGCTGGGCAGAGGACAGAAGAAATCCTCAGTAGGGACTATATGAGATTCAGTTCTAACTCGGAATGATAGAACAAAGGCAAATGATGTTTTGGAAGTCCACAGCAAGCTCTTAAATGTGATAACTGGGTTGATGGAAGGGAGAGGGTTTTTTCCATAGACTGTGGAATTTGTAATTCTGTAGAAATTATTTTCCTTTTTAATACCAGACCTGAAAGGTTTCTACTCCATCCAATGGCACTCTGGCTGTAACATAGGATTCTTCAAATAGGAAGCAACAGAGTCACTGAAGAGTGGCAGGGCTGCTCTTTATTGCAAAGCTTTGTAGACACAGATGAAAGACACTAAAAGTGTTGGCAACCATCTGCAGATCCCATAAATCACATTGTTTCACTGTGGGCAGCCATCCAGGCTTCCACAAGGTCATCACATTTTCCCCACTTGCTCCTTCTCAGGCAGAGAAACTGGACAGAAGTTGTTGTCTGGACAGCAGGTAACTTCTGTTAGCTCCTCCACTGCACATAACGCCCTCCCATTTAATCAGCAGACTCCAAGCAAAGCGTCACAAGCCTGCTGGGAATTTGGAGGTTTATAACACTCTTGGGGATGGCTTGCCTGGCAGAGGTGAGTTTGCAACAGTTTGGAAGCCACTTGTGCAGACGCGATCACATCACTTCTTTCTTTTCTTCCCGCAATGCTTGATACCTTCCTTTCTGCTACCTGCTTTAAATAGTCCTGGTTAGTTTTCCAGTGCTGGGGTTTCTTACCACAACTCTCCTATTTACCCAGAGAGAAAATGGGGCAATGATCTCATAGGAGGAAAACAAAAGGGCCACATTTCCTCTAGAGTTAGTAAGTAGGTCAGTGCCGCAAGACGTGATGGAAGAGGATCCCATGAAGCCCATGGGGCCACTGGAGGAGGCTGGGCAGGCAGCGGAGCTGCTCGGGAGAGAGCTGAGGTGGCCCTTGGTGCTGGCATTCCTGCAAGCAGGCAGCAAAGGTGGGTATGAAAGGGTTTCACCATGCAATTGGGCCACAGCATCACTCCCACAAARAGTGAAAGTCTAACTAGACCTGGTCTCCCCCACCCTCATGCACAGAGGGAAGGTGGTGGGGCAGGAGGGCTGTCGCCTTGCTTCCACCGCTGGATGCGAAGCCAGGTGAGTGGGCTGCCTTCCTGCRTGAGTGCCTGGAAGTTACCTAGCCTTCCTCTGTCCTCATTTGTATAATAGGGTTAATAAACATGCTCTGCCCCACAGTGATGACATAAAGTTAAGCTCTTTCATGTGTGTTACGTGCTACAATGGGCAGCACTATAGAAACCCATAAATAATGTACCTTGAAGTTCTGTCGAGGTATTAGCCTTGTTTTAACAGTGCAGATATTACATGAGTTACCACACGCAAGAAGCTTCTCTTAATTAGGATTAAAACTTCCTTTTTTCAGCCTTGCTGTAATGGCTTTTGAGGCTGAACACATTACACTTGCCCCATCCATTTGGCAATTTATTATAATCTCTTCAAACTTGCAGCTCCTTTCAGTACACTGTTAAACACCTTCCTTCTCATTGTTGCATCCCTTTACAATCTTTGAATTTAAGTATCTTTTTTTCCAATGTATAATTAATTTCTCTAACATCTAAGTTCAGCTACGGTATTGTCCTTTGTCATCGATGTGGAAGATACAGGATTTGGCTCAAACCTGTGATGGAAAAGAAAGGATCTGTGGGCTGCTTCTGATATAACAGGAGTCCTCTTTTCCATTTCACACCTTGGCTCAAGATTTGTCCACAGCTGGTAATGTACCAATGCAGCTGTTCTGCAAGGAGAGCGTCTGCACAGAGATGTACAGAGAAAATTATTCTGCCCTAATGATTTCCAGACAACCATTGTGGTAAATGCCAAGTGTGACCCTGAGCTGGGTGCGTGGACTGAGCCCAAATGGCTGGAGGGCAACGCTGGGGAGCCGTGCGGACTCTGACGTGGGAATCTGGAGGGCTGGGTTCRGTCTCCATCCTGCCACAAGGACTGCTGGGCAGACATGAGTCAGGTCTACAGTGGGCCACCTGTAATATGGGCTATAGCTGCCTTTCTAATATCTTCACTGATCACAGATCCTTGTAACTATTCTTGGAGTTTCAGCAGTTTTTTTGTCCTTCTGTCTCCAACTGTTTCAGTGCTCAGACTTGGAGTGCTCCTGGGAAGTGCTGTATATGACAAGGAATCCTTTCTCACCAAGGTCCTATCTGGGAAGTGCTGTATATGACAAGGAATCCTTTCTCACCAAGGTCCTATCCAGAATTGCAAATAGAAGTGGTGGAAGCCTTCAGGGCAGACAGTTTTTGAGATTTCCAACCTACCAGTGTGAACTCCAAAAATTCCACTATTTCAGATACACCTGGTGTGACTATCCAAGACTATAACATGAGGTTTACCTTCTGCTCACTACTGCTGCAATTCAGAAAATTATTAGAAAGTGCAAGTGAAATTGTTTTTCACAAATGTGAAAACCTCACTATGAGGCTTTTGTATTTAATATGTGTTCGTGGCTGGACAGTGTGGGAAAACCGAGGAAGGGGAAGGATCGCTTGGTTAAAAGAGTGGTGTGAAACTTGGGAGGGTGTAACTCAGTTCCCAGCTTTACCACAGGCACTCTCTGTCGCCTTGGGATGGTGACTACAGGCACAGCTCCAGGTTTGGTGCCAATACCAGCTGAGGGTAGTCTTATGCTGGAAACAGGCAGACTAATTCCCCAACCTGGACTGCACTGCAGACACAAACCAACATAGCACAGGGACCGGGAACAAGTGTGTACAAACGGGAACTCTACTGCTACCAAGAAGAAGAAGAGGGAACAGGGTAGTCAATCTGCTTGAACATCAGCTCATCATCTGCTCAGTGGAGAATGCAAGCTGGATTTCAGTAGTAGGTAGTCTGAATAAAGTGCTCATCTCTGAATTCACGTCGCCTAATTTCAAGGAACTGAGGTATAGTCAATGCAGAAGATCAGCACATCCAACATCTCTCTTCATTGACCTTATAGCCATCGCCACGTTAACTTAGATATTCTAGTTAATTCACTAACATTAGTTGGCACAAGTCTGGACTTTATTGGATTAACTTAAGCTAATTATTGCAATCATTCCTGATGTGCTTAAAAAGAAAGCTCCATTGGTGATGTTTCAGGGCTCATTCACAAACTGGTACTCAAGATGTTTGCCCTTCAGACCTATGAACATTGCTCCTCATTTCAAAACTTCGAAACCCAGCCATGCACTAATTTTAGCCTTCAGAGGGACAGAAAGTCTAGTATCCAACCCTTTTGCTGAAAGGATCCTGAACAAAGGGACAAACTTAATCCCATTACCTTACCGCCGGAGGGGAGCTTCCCAGAAATTTTCCTGATGCAAAGGCAAAACAGCTGTTCTTTCATCTTTTTCTGAGTCATGCCCACAACACCTCTCCGGAATGTAAATGTGCCTGGGTTTAATGATGTGACAAGGTAATTAAGTGTTAATGTGTGGATGCAAAGGGTATACAAGTTCCCAGATCTAGTAAATACTGAAGCCAAGCTAAGGCGTTTACCAGACTTACAACACATTGCTGATATAGGGTGCTAATGCCCACACATTATTCCTGCTACATAAATAATTTTTACGGTAATAGACAAAGAAATTAACTTCGTATTTGAATTTTGAATAGTTATTCTAGCAAGAAAGCAACCAGGACCCCATCCTGGTCATGTGAGAAGCAATAGAAAAACTAGGACATAGCACTATTATTATTTAAATGACTATAGCGCAGTCAGGTGCCAGCTCAGAATTGGACACTCCCCCTTCCTATTCCCCATTAGCTCAATGCACTTGAGTTACATGAGTCCACATACATATAGATTTATGTTAAACATATAACAGAATTCTTTAGTTACAAAAAAGGAAACAGACAGGTCATAGAAAAACTGTACCTGGTCTTTAAATATGTCCAACGCCATGCAAATGGCTGATTTAAGCAATTGAGCTCTACACAATCTCATTCAAAGTGCATGTTACCCTCTAAATAAACATATTTCCTATTCAAATGCAAATGCTCATATGTTATAACAATGAACATTTGCATAACAGGCACCCAGTTCTGTAAACTCAGGTGCTTGAGTGACAGGAGATGAAGCTTGTAGGTTGCCTTGGCTCAGGACAGCTACTCTGGGCAAGGGAAGTATTCACTGCAGGAGGCTGCAGGGTCCCAGGCCCTCTGCAAAGATCACAGTGGGAATCTGCTAACCTGTTAAAAGGCCACCTTGGCCTTTTCACAGCTTCACAGCCCACCAGCTGGCCTGTCAGTCCCACCACAGTTGCATGTTTGATAGGTGTGCCACCAGCTGGCAAAGCCTCTGCCTGTGCTGCAGTCATTGTCTTTTCTTTTGCTTTCTAATTGTGCCTTTTAGAATCACAGTACTATTAGCTGGCATCATTTGAGTAACTGAGTGACACAACAAAGAAGTGGAAAAGGAAGATGATTTTTAACTATTGGTATTTTGGAAGAGAGGACATAGATTGACGTGAGATGCTAAGAGGTTGGGCTGTGTGTTGTTTGCAGCAGAAGAACGAAGAGATGAGCAAGGTCTTCAGGGTTATCAGGAAGTCTGTAGGTGCCGCTTCTGAGGATCAGGATGTCTGTTTGTACAACATCTGTACTGTCCTATCACTTCTCCTCCTCATTGTTCATCTGACTTTGTTAACTGACTTGAGAAAATGGACATCAGCATGTATCAGAGAGCGGCTTACAGCTGAGGGACTCTTGCTTTTACAGCTATGTTAAATATGACCATTTGCAACTGTCTGATGGTATCCTTACCTGCGTACCTGGGCTTTCAGTCCTTGCAGCTAAAGAGATGCAATGAATAGCCTAAAGAAACCGAAAGCTTCTTTAGTAAGATACTCCGTGTGTCTGTGTGCCTTGTGTCTGAATTTAGATGAGACTCACCATGGTCCAGGTGGCTGGAGGCTGGGATGCTGTGAACCCCACCTGCTTTCTGAATTCTGTGTGTGACTTCAGAGCCACCTGCACACCAGTGATGGTGAGAGGCGTTCAGCACAGCTGACCATACGTTTAGCTGTCGCTGTCGCATGCCATAGGGTGAACCTCATGCGACTGCCACATAAAACCATTCACATCACTGAGCTAGGTTTTGACTGATGAAGTTAAACCTGTGGCTACCATATTCATTTGAGAAGCCTCTTACACCCCTAGCCATGAGTAACCATTAGCTTCAATGGGAAGAGGTCAGATGGTTCTGGAGCTGAAAGGGGAATTTCACAACTGTTAAACCTGGCAATGAATCTGAAGTGTAATGCTGTATTCCAGAACTGCAACTTTTTAATGTCTTTAGTCAGTTAAAAATGAATAAAAGAGCAGTATGATTTTGCAGAGTCTCTTGCCACCTAGGGGATATTACCTAAATGGTTTAGAATATCCTATCAATTCATACTCGTATAGGTTTGCACTTTGCTTTGCCAAGATAGTAACAGAGATGTCCTTTTAGAGGAAGTTAAGCTATAAAGGGAAGGACTGATTTTCTAGAGAGCTATGTGGGCACGTTAATTACCAAGTTTAATAAAACAGTGGTCTTTGTGTGCCTCAATTCTTAGGTGTCCAAATGGAAAGACTTTACAAGGGCTCTAATTTCCAGAAATGTTTGTAAAAAGGGGCCTCATTTTGGGCACTCTAAAACTGAATACATTCAGATCACTTGCCATCTTAACAAATGGGTCAGAAAATCCTAGAAATTGGAGAGGTACTGGAGAATTCTCTCTCTCTCTGATAATGCTGGATTGTAAACTAGTGTTATGCCATTGAAAAAACCCAATGAAGGCAGCAAGATGCTAGTTTTAGAAATCTCACACATGACAAAGGAGTTAAATTAAAACTAAAAAAAAAAGGGTTTTGACAGGGATGGCAAAAAGACCAACAAAAACCTGCTCCAATATGCCATACTGCCTGGTCTGGAAAAAGGAGGACAAAAAAGCATCCAAACTTCCAGAAAACACCAACTGGCTCTAGCCTGGACAGGTAAGTGAGCAATTTATGCATTCACTGAAGGATTGGCAAAGGTCCTGCCATGGCAGCAACCTCCTCCCTAGCCCTGCTCTGCATAGCTGGGCTCTCTACCTATCCCAGTCCTACCTGCTGAAAAGGAGGAGCTTTGCTCTGTCCATTCATTATTTATAACTTGTCGAGAGCTGGGAGGGAGGGGTGAGCTCTCTGTGGTGCATCCTGCTGCTGCCTGCCCGCTGCCAGCCTCACAATCACAACTACAAATGCCTCCCACGCAGCGTGGTGGCTGCCTTCATGCTCTTGGGTTCCTCTGGCTGTTTGCAGTGGTGGAAGCAAAGACCAGAACCTATTACCTCGGGATTGTGGAAGAGAACTGGGACTATGGACCGTCTGGGAAAAATCTGATCACGGGACAAAACCTCTTAGAGGACAAGTAAGTTACTGGGGTCTCTCATAAATCGGAGATGTATCAACAGCTCCAAAGAAAATTGACTAACGTGGTTAATGTTGCTGTAAAGGTCTTAAGATGGCCTTTTTCTTGTTTTTCTTCCAATGATGCTGTCATAGGCAGGATTTCAGCTTCAAGGCAAGAGTAGACTTTGGTTGACTTCTCTTCCATCGTGGTTGATTAAGCAAGGACTAAGTTAGTGTGTATTTGAAAGTGATGTTAAGGAACTGATATTTCTTAAAAAAGTATCAGGTAGTGGGTTCAAAATCCCCTGTGTGTTTCATGGAGATGCAGGTATTTCTGGGACTTGTTGTCCAAAGGCAAATTGCAACTTTGCCATAATCAAGGACAGCTCTTTGCAATGAGACATAGAAGTCTCTTTAACTGGCAAAGGATTGTAAGTTTTCTCCCCGTGAGACGATAAAATCTGGGGGGCTTGGTATGACATTGTAGAATTCAGATGTGTATAGTACCTGCGAATGAGATACAAGTAGATGGTCCATATATCCCTGCAATGTATGCAACTATGGAGACCTCAATTTAGGAAATCTATTTAGATAAGTGCTTAAATATACAACGGCGAATGGCCACACTGAAGTCCCAGTGATCACCCATGCTGAAACTGGAGTGCATAGGTAAGCACTGTGATGAATTGTGCCTCGGCCAGTGGAAAACAGGCGTCCGTTCTCATGCCTACACTGCTAGGGTTGGCTGCGTGTCCCTCCCACACTGGGAGAGCTGGCCTGGACATTGGATGGGGATGGCACAGACCCTTGGTGCCTCTCTACAGCATGGGCTTCAAAACATGCATGGGAATATTTTTAAGATTTCATTGATATCTTTGACACCCTAGAGAGAGTTTGTGGGTCCTTCCTCTGAGTCTGGGCTTGGGGTTGGGGTGGGAGCTGTGACGAGTGGGGAGGTCCTGGTGTCCATACCAGGTCTGGAGGCACACTGGGAGCTGGATGCTGTGTCCCGGGAGTTAGAAATGGAAATGTCCTTTCTGACTTCAGGAGATCCCAAGCAATGCCCAACTTTTCTCTAGTGGCTGGTAATTTCAGAATCACTCTCAGTTGAATTTCAAAAAGGAAATTTTTTTGCCACAAGCAGGAGGCAAGAAAGAGTTTTATTTTTCAACACAAACTTATGCTTATGCTCTTAACAGTGGAGGTCCCAGAAAGCATCCAAGTCAATAGGTGTTACCTTTATAGGTAACATTCAAGGTAATAGTTTGTTCCCAGCCCATGGAAACAGGCTTTGCTGGAAAGGTTATTCTTCAGTTGTGTTAAACACCTGAATTTCTCACTTCCCTATTCTTTTTAGCAGAGGATAACTTCCTCCACTCCCTAAACTGGAAGACCTCTCACTAAAAATAGTTCAGCTTTAAGTGAAGGGCAGGCACCTGTAAATCTACCCCGATACCACAGAGAGACTTGGAATCTGTTCAGTAAATTGTACTTTTAAGGCTGTCTGCACTTTGTGTTCCCTGAACATCAACTGGCACATTTACTTTAAAGTCTGTGACATAAATGTGATGCCTTTTACATGGCATGACAGGGAGGGATGATAGCTTATGTCTTCAGTCATCGCTGTAATGTAATAATTACAGAATATTAATTCCAAAGGGTTTACCGACAGAGGAAATGTAATTTGGATTTTAAGGTAGACTATACATTCAAAGCTGGGGAGCTGTTTGTAATGAGCTCCCTACATGAAGGCTTCTACTGCAGAATAATAAAGTGATTCCTGCACCTAGTTTACTCCATTTCCAAACTGTATTGAATTGAGCCAGAATAAAGTGCTTTATTCTGGAATAATATTGTGTCTGCATAATCATGTGGACTAAATAGTGAACCAGTAATAACTATTTTGACTACTTAGCTCTTTAGGATAACCTCTAATGTAAATTTAAAGCAGTATACTAATGGGTTACTTTTCAGCTAATTAATTGGTTCCTATGAATATTATAAAAAACATAGTTCCATAAACAAAGTTTAAGGATCAGTTCCTAGGTAGAGACAGGAGAGCATTTTGAGCCAGCTGTGTTCTGCAAGCAGCAACGCTCGAGCTCGCTGAGCCTAGCACTTCTCACCTTGTGATGCACCCTCACAGCACCCATCTGATGGGGCACTATCCCAGTTTTATTGATAGGGAAGTGAAGATAAAGAGGTTGCAGACAAGCTGATTATCTTTAAAAGAGTCGGTGCATACACATAAAGGAATGCTCCCTTTGATTCCAGCTAGCCCACAGAGATATAATCAAAACCACTTATTATTCACTACTTAATAAAAATGCTGAATTAGCAAGTGTGTAATGGAAAGTGTTACGTTACCTGGATCAGATGGTGAGATTTAAGAGATGATTTTCAATGTTCTTATGCCAAAGTCAATAATACCTTCCTCAGACTTTAGTTTTTAGCAGTAAAGAGGAGAAAGGAGACTTCAGTAGCTGAGGCATAGGGCTGGAAATCAGGCAAGCTGGTTCTGGCACCAGGCATGGGTATGCTGCTCAGTTCCTGCTGTGCTGGTGCTGAGTGAGCTGCCTCCTGAGCCAGGAGCCGTAGAGCTGCATCAGCACCTCGCTGGGTGTGAGCTGAAAAGGCCGCCTCTTGTCAGAGCTGATTAACCCAAACGCAGCCCTGTGTTAACATAACTATTCTGCTTTGATGCTAATTTTTATTTTCCTTTTGTTGCTGCAGTGCTCAAGGGCCAGCCTGCTGCTTGCACAGAGCAAGTATCTTGCTGTGCATCAGTGCGTCTTATGTAAGAGAGTAATAAGGCTGTTTGCCTCTGCCATTTGTCTTGTCTACTTGAAGCCTCGAGCTGTTCCACTAATTCTCATAATTTGGAGTGTTATGAATGAAACCAAGACATTTAACTCCTGGTTCTCCCTTCGACAATTAAGCTGACATTTTCTGAAGCACACAGGACTTTGGAAATCACAGATCTAAATTATGGCCACTGATTATAGGTGAGCTGGGAAGGTGTTCAGCATCCCCCCCCACCTGATGTAACTGGTGAAAGAGTTGAGATCATTAAACCATGGTGGACTGGACACACAGGGTGCAAGGTGCTGTCAGTGCTGCTGGACGTGCTGCAGATCCCAGTGAGATTTTGTGGGTTAGGGCATGAATATTGCTGCAGGAGGAGGGTGAGCTCAGACATTGCCTGCTTTAATGGTCACATAGGCAACGGCCTTTCAAGAGAAAAATACACCTAGGTGTTGTGGCTTAGCCATACATTAGTCTTTCCCTCCCTACTGTGGCTCAGCCCTCAGGATTAGAGTTTGGTTGATAATCCTTTTAAATTAATTTGGTACTAGTTTATATGATGGACACTTAAATCTTGCTCTGCTGGTGTAGATGTTATTAAGTTTTGCCTGATGTAATAACTCACCCCTTCTCTTTAGGCCACCAGTCTTACATTTATCTGGGCCACGTCTTGCACCCACCAATACTAACGGGTGTTTTTTGTTACCACAACATCAAATACAGTTTGTGCAATTTGCCTATGAGGAGATCCCACCCAGATAAATGACAGTGAAACTGTCGTCACAGATGCTAAACTAATGGCTGAGTCATCATGCGGCCAAATGACCCAATTGCATCAGTGGAGTTGATCATTGTGGGAAGGGTCAACATCAAAAAGGCATTCAAGGTGAAATCCTGGCTCTAATGGAGCCTGAGAGGAGTTTTGTTATTGACTTCAGGGGAAGCAGAAGTTTATTCTAGGAGAGAAACCATTGTAGTCACACTTAACCAGCAACACCTCAGAGCTTCGTCTAAGATTTTGTGGGTTTGACTGACCTCTTCCATGGCTCGTGTGGCTCAGAAAAGGCCTAAAACATCCTTTGAGGACATTGTGTCTCTCTCTTTTGAGGACACACCACTTTTACTTTGCTGTTTGATGCTTTGTGGTCAGGACACCTTCTACAAATGTGAGTTGGCACCACTGGTCCCCCTCCGCTGGCCATCCCTCTAGCACAGACATTGCATTGGCCTTAGCATGGGAGTCATGGTTTGGCAGAGGGTTACCCAGAACAGGTTACACTACCCAGGGGTTAAAATGATTGGGGCAGCCTGAAGCCATGGGCACTGTCCTGGCATACTCCAGCCACAGGAAAAATGGGGAACTCTGAGGAAAAAAACCTGTTATAAACCCAGCCACAGAGTATGTGAAGAGGGTAGAGAGTAAGGAAGGTTTCACCACCAACAGATTTTAGGGAACAAACCCATAAAGATAGTTGTTTAAATGGTTGCCAGTGTAAAATCTGTGGGACTTTAGTGGAACAATGGTAATAAAAGTAAGTTTGGATTTGCCTACAGTTGCACCCAGAAGCGTACAGTGGCTATTGGGCATGTTAATCGCATGAGAAAATTTGGGACTCCACATCTGGTAGTTATTTGAAGTGCTGATTTTTCAGTGGTGATTACAGTGGCAAACAAACTCAGCAGGCTTCAAAATTGTATCAGTGAGGAATCTGGCTCCAGTCTACTGAGGAACTGTTTGTTTGGCCATGCACAATGTGTAGCTCTTTCCATTTCTTACTGCACACTGTAACATAGTACTCATGTAAGCACGTCTTGAAAAAAATAACCTCTGTTAGGTTGTAGCTCTGTTTCTTAAGATCACAGGTTAAAATGTTGGCAAAATACTTCTTCTGTGTAATAAAAAAAATAGGTGTAGAAATTACACTTAACTCATGGTCCTACCCTAACTCGTGGTCCTACCCTGAGATGGCAGATTATCTGCATGTCTAGTCTTGATTTGAAGCAGAATCTACATGACACTCTTGTTTTACTCTCTCTCATTTGGAAGAGTCGTAGTGCTCATCATTGCAGGGAGATGGATGTCTGTAATTATGTTAATACTTATTTTAAGGAATTAGAGTTTATTCCCTATTAATAAGTCCCTGTCCCTCTCATGTGCATTGCCAACTTTTCTTGGAGCTTAAGAACTGCTGAGAGTGGTCAACTGGCAAAACGAAATCAGGCACAGAAATAAAGGCAGTGCATGGTTTTCCTAGTCTGAATAAGATTTTTTATGCCCTGATTCACAAGCCTGCTTACCTCTATATGTAACCTCAAGACTGGCCTGACTGGAGGAGGTGAAGGAAGGAATTTAGGAAGCTTGCATGGGTACAGCTCCAGAGGATGGAGTATTCCCCTTTCCTATAAGAAGWGGGACTGGCTGATCATCACGACTTCCTGCACATGAAGTGCAGGCTGACAACTGAGTTGGAGGGAGATAGTCAAGATTTAGAAGAGCAGCTCTTACATCCGCACAAGAGCAGAAAGATGGAAGAGGTTCAGGCAGCGATATCACAAAGCCACCAGGAGGATGAAGCAGTTTGAAGTGGGCAGGGGAGCATGAAGAAGCAGGGAGAAGGTTTGTCTTCTTGTGACAAGAGAGGAATGACAGATAGGAGACATTTTGGAAGGGAGTGCCCAGTAGAATAGACACATTGTGACCATTGGAAGAAAGAGGCAAAGGCAGATTCAGAGAGCTGGATGTGTTTAACCATTACAGCATTTGGAGAAGCCACTGCTGCAATAACATATTGGAAAGTGGGTGGGAAAGAATGAAACAGGAGATGCAGTTGAAGGGGATGTTTAACTCAGTGACTGAAAATGTGAGGTGTTTCCCAAGGAAGCAGGCGCCATCAAAAGAAGACAGGGAATGGTGTTTGAGAACTGTTGTCAAAGACAGGAGATGAAAGGTCAGCAGGACACTATCCTGAAGCTGAGAAAATCTCCGAGGGACTCTGGAGATGGGTGGTAGGGAACTGTGGGGTGGGAGATGCGCTGGTACGAATGGCACTGGCAGCAGAGACTTCATGGAGCACTGAGAAGAAGCTCTTACTGAAAGAAAGAAGAGGGACAGGGGGGAAACCTCTGTGTCCCACTGATGGAGCAGCAGGGCCCGTGGCACTGAGCCTGTGCTAGCTCCCTCCGACACATCCACTGGCTGCACTGTGGCACTGGGTAGAGGTACCAGCCCCACAGTGTGGCCACATGCCCATGATCCAGGCATCCGGGAGTGCAGAGGAGAAGTCACTCACACCCATGCATCCTTTCTATGAGCTTCCTATGGCTGATACCATTAGCTCCAGTATGGGTAGTCTTTCTGCAAAGGGCTTTAAGCACTGTAATGTGCAGCACAGCAACACTTGTAAAGAGGCACAGAGTTACCAGCTACTTGCAAGGCTGAGGTGGGCACCCAAAAGTCCTCCTGGATGAAATGGGGCAGCCTGGACACCTAGAGTGGGACTCACAACAACCAGTGTGCTCTGTTATTGGGTACTGAGGGCAACCAAAAGGACGTGCTGAAAATACATGTCTCTGTATAGGTAGAAGAACTGGGCTCTACCCCTCCCAGACAGAAGGAGGAGTGAGGCTGAAGTGTCCGCACTCCAGGAAACTCCTGAGCATCAGGGCATTTTGGGTAGGAAACTCTTCTGCCCTTTGGAGGGTGTGGATCTAGAAGGAAAGGAAGCTATGAAATAGCCTGAGTCTGTAACGCAACAGCAAGGGCATCAGTGGCATGTAGGATTTGTCTCCCAGAGCTGATTGGTTGTTTCCTTTTGGACAATGATTAAACAAAACCCATAATTAACCAGGGCCAAGAGGCCAGGTTGCTCCTTTCATGCTGTGATCCCTTTCTGGTCCCATGACTCTTGCATTGCTTGATGCCCTGCATAGAAGAGCATCACCTACATTATGACTGGCTGCAGCTGATACCCATTGCACTGACAGTGGGCTCTGTAGCTCTGAACAGGTGGAGGATTTGAATGGGCCTCCTTTCTGAAAGCTGGCACTAAAAAGACTTCTTTTCCTGACTCCTAGATGGCTTTAAGTAGGAGACAGGCACAGATCTAGCCAACAGAGATGCTACAGCATGGCTTTAGGCACTAAGGAAGTCTCTGGTGCCTAAACCTACAGGGTTTTCTCAGGGTGATTTCTGGAACCTCAATACCTAACTGGATTTTGGGATCCCTGATCTATGCATTTAAAGGAGTGAGGCTCATGTCAAGCGTTTGACAAAGCCTGATCAAGAAGTGCATTTTTCTGCAGGAGAGGAAGTGTATCCCAGGGTTGTGAAGTTATGGGACAGTGTGTCATGTTGTCAGAAAGCCAAGGGCCTAACGGCACTGTCTTCATGTGGACAGCACAGTGCCACTGCAGCACCTCATTTAAAATATTTGGTGGCTGATGAAAATGGAAAAAATTCTGCTGAAGAATTTCTCCTGAAAATAAGTACTTTCTGAAAAAAAAACTATTTGATTTTTTTCCTAGAGAAAATTTGTTATAAACCATTTTAAAAATCAATTTATAATTCGAATTAGGGCATAGCCGCATGAATACATTGCCATGAGGTAAGGAAGCATGTGCATTTACACTGCACTACTACTGACACCACCTACTACTCTGTGGTAAGGGCTCTTGTAGCAGTTCTTCCCACCAGGCAGTGGAAGGTATCTTCTCCTCGGTGAGCATGGTGTGACTTGCCAGGTCTTGCTGTGCACACAGACAGTTACTGCAGACCTGCTAATTCACTGAAAATCCAGACTTCTTGGCAACTCATTCGTTAACCACGCTTTTGGGGTGTATTTATCTGACATACATTATTCTGTGAAGAAGCAGACTGAGAAGCTTCTGTCCCTTCCACTCCATCCTAGCCAACTGTTTCTGCCACAGCAGTATCATTGGCAACATTTTCATTTGTGCCAAAATAGCTCTTGGCTTGTTACAAAGCACATTTTTCAAATGGAAAAGCGTTCTTTTTGGAGGCTTTTATATGTGGATCACTTCAGGGATTTGGTTTACACAGTGGCCGCGGAGGTGTAATGACCACAGATGGGGGATGTTGTGAGTTATGGTGTCAAGCAGAGATGGCTTGAAAAGGGGGAGTAGTGGATCTTATGGTGAAGAAATTATAGCAAATCATACCTTTCAACTCATGTGACATCCAACACTTAGGTTGCTGGCGCTGCACAAAAGCACCCAAACAAATGGGTTCAAGCAGGTGAACTGGCCAGTCACCAAAACTCACTATAAATATGAAATTGCTATATTTCTGCAAGTGATACTTCAGGAAAATTTAGCTCAGCTTTTTTATGAGTTTGTTAGGAAGCATGAAAGTTCAAACAATCTTCAGGGTATGCAAAAACTCATGGAGCAGTCAGCTATGGTGAAATTGGTCATACAGTCCACTGCTGGTTGCGTAGCAAAGGGGTTAATTTCTACCCTCTTTGTGTGGGATATTTAGGGATGAAGAATGTGTATCACACTTGTCAGCTGTAACCTGGAGAGAAGTAAAAAAAGGTTTTATATCATAACAGATGGGATGAACGTGGGTTGCCAGTATGACGTTATAGTTAAAAGGGCAAAACTAATTCACAGTTGTGTAAGAAATATTGACTGGG
The DNA here is from genome assembly GCA_035582835.1 of Phoebastria nigripes. Taxonomy (NCBI): domain Eukaryota; kingdom Metazoa; phylum Chordata; class Aves; order Procellariiformes; family Diomedeidae; genus Phoebastria; species Phoebastria nigripes. The sequence goes on from JAYKAV010001610.1 coordinate 341,591, forward strand.
AGCACCTCTGGCTTTAGCTGGAATATTACTTGCCTATTGTGTGAAGTTCATGTGTTCAGACTTCAAAAGAGATACAGAAATAGTGGAAGGCTTTCAGAAAAGAGCTGCTGGAAAGATCTGTGGCATAAAGAATGTCAGTGTACTTGGTTTGTCCAGAAGAAGGGTAGGAGACAATTTAGTCAATTAATTAAAGCTTATGCAAGTGCCTGCACAGAAAAGAAGCTCTTGATGGTATGTGGTTTCTTTGATCTGAGAGAGGGCTTGTTGGGAACCAGTGGTTGGAGTGTGGAGCTAGATGATATTAGACTACAAATGCAATTCAGGATTCGAAGGGAGCAGGTATTTAATAGCTATAATATGTCAACCACTGACCACATGGTTGGTTCACCATCACTTGAAGTTGCTATAAACATAGACTCTGGAATGTAGAAATGACGCATTTAATGCAAAAAATATTTCATGCTACTCTTYTGGGGTGTCAAACTAGTTGATTAGAATCGCTCTTATTGGCTTTTGAAAAAACTTAATTTGGTTTTCTCTCCTTTCTGAACAGTCATGCTTTCAGATGTGAGGTTTCAAACCTTCAAAAGAGGGAGAAGCTGCTAAAACTGTACAGAAAGGCCTGAGTGGCTGTTCCTCAAGTGAAGACTTGTAGTAACTGTGCTAAAGACCAGACCTGCAAGTAGGATGACTGTTACTGTACAGAAAGGGGCTTGGACCCTGCTAGCGCTGTCCAGGTTTACTCCTCAGCTTTTATTCCACCGGCTATGTGATATGTCCAGGGAACTATTTATCTGTGCTGCAAGCACCAGTTATTTGATCAACTCTTAAAGGTTTTTTTGGTCTCTAAATTATTTTCCCTTCCCAACACTAGGTTTGCAAGTGTGTATGTGACAAGAGGAGCCAACCGGATAGGACGTGTGTACAAAAAGGCTATTTTTAGGCAATTCACAGATGACACTTACTCCCAGGAGATCCCCAAAGCAGCCTGGCTGGGGTTTCTCGGGCCAGTCCTGAAGGCAGAAGAAGAGGATGTCTTTATCGTCCATCTAAAAAACTTTGCTTCCCGCCCATACTCTGTGCATCCGCACGGGGTCTTCTATGACAAGGACTCTGAAGGTAAAAGCTGGTTTGCCTTTTCCTCTCCTTTTCCCCTGGAGTAGCTAATATCATGGCTAAAAGTTTGTCCAAGTATTTATTGTTCTGGCCATTGACATCAGAGGACTTTAGATCACCCTCTCATAAACTCATCAGTAATTGCAGCTGATGACTAAAAACAGGTACAGCCTCATCTCTTAAAACTTTTTGCCACAAACCTTCGACGCCTGGGATAAATCCAGTACTGAAACAGGTTAGGTGGGTCTTTTTTCCTGAATTATAAGTCACCAAAGCATTTTCCCTCACTCCTTCTACTTCTAGCCTGCTTGAATGGATGGAGTTCTTGTAAGTTTTCCTCTCTATAGGGCTATAATAGGCATGATTTAATTTTCAGAATCCCAAACCTATGCATGTGTATTTTGGTTAGAGGACTGTATAGATTTGCCTACATTCATTACTCTCATCAGTTTTCTGTGAGAAGATAGACAATGTTAGCTGACAAAATGTGTAGATGACTGATGAGAGTAAAGAGCCAAGGAAAAATTAGAGCCTGTTAATGCATTTTTAAAGCTTTGTTTACTGATAAATAATGGATTTTAACTCTCAACATTTTTTTGATGGTTTTACCAGAACTTCTGAGTTTTTTCACAATTTCTCAGTGATTCTGTGTTTGTGAGTGCTGTTATTATTTTATAAATCTGTGATAAAATAGAAGAAATTACACATTTATTTAAGGAAAACAGTTAAGTGGGGGCTAAAAGTTTCCTTTTTCCTTTTAATGTATTAGGAGCACTTTACCCTGATGGAACTGGCGGTAAAAGCAAAGAGGACGACTTTGTTGTTCCCGGTGGAAATTACACATACACATGGCCAGTAAGGAAAGATTATTCCCCAACTTTGGCAGACTCAAACTGCTTGACTTGGATTTACCATTCTCACATTGACACACCAAGAGATATTGCGTCTGGTTTAATTGGGCCACTGCTGGTTTGTAAAAAAGGTACTGAGCTAGAAACACTGATAAAGCAAGCCCCTCTGCCGAGCTTGGCAACTTAACAGTCATTTTTGCTTACAGGTATAAACATGATGGTCTAGAGTCTATCCCTACATAGCCCATAAAAAGGGGCAAGGAATAGCTGGGCCATTCCAGGAGCATCCCAGGGTAGGTATTGTAGCTCTGGGACAACCCTCTTCCTGCTCCCCTTTGGCTTCACAAGAGATTTGCCTCGGCTGGTGGAGGGACTGCAGCATGCTCTGTGGCCAGCCAGTCGTGGCCAAGACCAAAAATAAATGTTCCCAAACTGGGATCATTTCAGGACAAGCAAAGGACTCATTGCCCAAGAGATGAAATTAGGGCTGGGTGGGTTACTTTGGCATTGGCATTTACATATTGGAAACTCCAATGTTCTTTGTCATTTTTTTCCCCCATACGGATTATATATTTATTTTTGCTCACAAGTTGTATATCGCAACCATACGGGGATGTGCGCTGAACAGCTGAGGTGACAGCCTGTCCCGTGTACTTTATAGCCTGCTAATTTTGTGCTGGAGCCGTCAGGAACCATGTACCAGCCCTCTTCCCTCTGTCAGCTGAGCCATCGCCCCCTTTCCCTCTGGGCACGTGTAACTCTGCCACCTCTTTCCAGTACCTCCCACAGTACAAAATCAGACCTGATTTTGTACAGAGAACATATAAGTGAAGCAGGTTTTATATATGAAGAAGAGAAAGACTTCAACGTGGAAAGCATAGGCCTGGTCTCCAGCTTAACTCACACAATTAAAATGTCTCAGACTTTTACTCTCCCGGAGAGCCTTTGAAATCTGCAGAACTGCCTGAATATGTGAAACTGAGCCGATAACTATGCGATAATACATGAAGCTAAGAGACAGCACATTCAAAACAATCCTAGCATGAAAGGCCAGGTTATCTGCATGTTTGGTCTTGAATTCATCAAGGTGGATATCTGCATGATGCTACTGCTGTAGTCCTCTGTCCAATGGTGGTGAGTGGCTCCTTACAGGACTGACAGCAAGGCTCCGGGGCTCTCTCCTGTAGGAGACACGGGAAGCAAAGGTTTTCATGGGTTCAGAGGTAGACTGGACAATAAGATGAAGTCTAAACCTGCCAATGGTTTATAATAGACCACTCAGTATCACCACTCCTATAGTGTCAGGTTGTTCCCCAAATGGTCACTCAGATAATGATGCTGAACTTAGCCTAAATAGGTTATATTCATCCTGCCTTCAGCCTTTTTAAATTTAAGTATCTAGTCCTAGACAATTGTCGAGGCTTCCTCGTTAGTCCACGGAGAGTGAGGCACATTTAGATGGCCATTCTGAAGGTATGGTTCACCAGTCGCTTCAATGCAACAGAAATGCAGGCTACCACTTGCGTCTCCTTAATTCCTGGTCAAAAAAAAGTCGCTGGTTTTTGGCTGGATCAGGCCCATGACCTGGCTCACTGTGTAGGCATACAGATGCTAACACTGACTAAAGGGCAGGGTTGGGTGCAGTGGGCCAAGGACGGGGAAAATGGGACCACAGATATTGGCAGGTACTTGTGCTTATGTCAAAATCAAAGAGACCCTGAAATATCAGCTTGACTTAGACGAGATGAACTGCCTTCTGGAGGCACTCGTCTGTTCAAAGGCTGTTGGAGAGGGGTCAAGATGTCTTAGAAGAGCAAAATTAGGTGAGATTCATCCTGCCCTATAGATCATGGGCAGAGCACTGTATTTCCTCGAGTGCTCCAAAGTTATTGTCACTTTTATATTCAATCCCCTCCAAGGCTTTTTTTATCACTTTCCTTTTCGTTTGCAATTTAGGAACTGCAGATGAGACCTCAATAGAAGGGACTGGTGCTGCTAACGCTTTTGCCCTGATGTTTAGCATTGTAGATGAAAACTTCAGCTGGTACCTCGATGAGAATATAAACATCTTCTGCTTAGAACCAGCCACAGTTGACAAAGAGGATGAAGGTTTCCGGACCAGCAACCGAATGCATGGTGAGCAGGACTCTTGAGCAAATAGTGACCTACAGCAGTGACCAGGCTCTTTTCATTTCAGTAGGACTTTCTGTCCCTTTGTGATGTCTCTCCTTTATCTGTGTCAGCAAGGAATGGGTCAGGATGTTGAAGTACCGAGTTGATAAAAAGCCTCTCCCTAAATACAGCAGAACACACTGGTTTGCAGAAAGGAGATTTGCATTTCATGCCCGGCTCTGCCACTTGTTTAGCATTTTATCTTAGGCAACAGATTTAAGCCATTTGGTGACTGTTTGACCAGCTGTGAAAAGAGAAAAGCAAGCTGCAGAGCACTTTGAGATGTGTGTATTGGAAGAGTCCAGCATTTTTCAAAGGGCCTTGTGGATGGTGGGCTGGCTGGTACAACCACTCCTGCCCTTCAGAGATCCATTGGCCAATAGTACTTTGTGCCATTTGGAGATCCGGTGTAAGAAGTTAAATCCAGATATTTCTCTGTATTTTGGTTGTTCTGTGGAGCCTAGGAGCTAAAATATTTTGCAAAATATGAGTCTCATTCTCCTAGTGTCCTGATACATTGTCAGGCGTGGAAGCTGAGGAAGAGAGTGCTGACTAGACTGATTTGACTGATATCATAATTTTAAAATCTAAATTGCTTAAGTCTGTCATATAATAGTATATTTATGACTCAGAATAAGAGGAAATAGATTTCAGACATGTTAAATAGCTGCAGAACAAGTTAGTTAACTTCATTATCAGGCCTTTTTGGTGATGACTTGGGCTTTGCAACATCTTGATATCACCCAGGAAGTTTTTCACAGACCCAACCAGAGAATTTGGGCCATTTGATCATCCAGAGCTGTAAGCTGTATGTTGAAAATGTTATTCTTCATCAAGGAGCCTGTGAGGGCCTTATTCAGTGCGGACATTCAGACAGTTTCTTTTCTGGGCCAGGAAAGGATCATCCTTAGAAATGAGGTCAGAGGCACTTGGCACTTCTCTTTCACCTCTCATAAAGTCTCATACTTTTGTTTTTAGCTATTAATGGTTATATTTATGGCAATCTCCCCGGCTTGGAGATGTGTGCTGACACTTCCATGTCCTGGCACTTGTTTGGCATGGGAAGCGAGATAGATATCCACGCCGCATATTTCTATGGCCACACGTTCACTAACAGAGACCAGAGGGCAGATGTCATCGGTCTGTTCCCAGCAACGTTCATCACAGCGGAGATGACCCCTGGGAACCCTGGGAGGTGGCTGATAACGTGCCAGGTTAATGAGCACTTACGAGGTACGCTGCTATAGATCTCCCTGATCCTTTTAGAAGTTCCAGCCTCTATTATGCTTGGAAAAGAAAACAGAGATGTCTCCAGGGGAAGCAGGATTTGACACTTTTTTTGTGACTAACTAACTGAACACTTTGGAACTACTTCACCAGATAAATATAATGAATATGAGTTTAGTCACCAGTGGAAATTAAACATGTTGGGCCAAATCTTCAGCTAGTATGAATGACTGAGCTATGTAATTCATATGAGGAAGGCTTGCTAGACCCAGCGTTGACACCACGCTTTCTATGTAAACCGGAGATTTTGATGAGCAATGAAAGGAGCCTTCATCATCACTTTTTGTTGTAGATAAGTACTTACACATAAAGAAAAATCATGCCAGCTGAATAGTTCATAGCTTTTTCCTCTACAGAAATCAGACAAAAATTGGCAGTGTTTTCAGAAACCTTTATGTGAAGGAATTCGATGGTGATGATGTGATATTTGTGTGGTGCGAGAGCCCGAAAGCACGTATCGTAAACTAGGTCTCATGACAGCAGGCAACGTATAATTATCATATCAGAGACCAGTTGGGAGAATTTTTACTTTTAAGAACTTGCACATTGTTTTCAGTGGGATTTGCATCAGGCAAAACAGACTTGATTCTGGTAAGCCACAAATATCTTCAGTGTGGTAATAACCAGCCCCTATTTCAATGAAAGTCAAGGGGAGATGATGCCATTTTGCATACTTCAGGAGGCACTCTGGCCCCCAAAATCATTCTACCATCCTTACCCAGATTAAGGAATTAAGTAAATAAGCCCACTAAAGAGCGTCATTGATGTCAGTGGGTTTCACCTGTGGCATACAGTACCACCTTGCAAGAGAAGGGTGCTAGCATCTGGCCCAGTGTAGGCAGAGGAAGTCTTTAAAAATAGAAATTTACCCTAGTAATTGTTTCCAATCCATGTAGCTCCTAGAGAGTTTTGAATGTGCATTTGTATCCAGGAGATTGCTGACTATGCAGCTGGCCAAGGACTGTCTCCAGACTCTTTCTCCTTCCAGGTGGCATGGAGGCACTATATGATGTTCAGATCTGCCAGAAAAACCTGTCTCGGCCTTCACCACTCAGTCACAAGAGAAGATATTATATCGCTGCTGAAGAAGTGCTCTGGAATTATGGACCTGACGGTTATGATAAATTCACTGGGCAGGGTTTAAACGCCACTGGCAGGTAAGCTTTCTTGTCCTCTCCTGTTGTGCTTTAATTTCAGGAGTCTGGGTGAGACATCCCCAGTGATTCACCAGGGCTAGGTCCTGCACTGTTATTAATTTTAATTGAAAGGGGCAGGGAGGAATGGATTTAAACAACCTTGTCGGGAAGTTAGATTYGTAACTGCGATGCTCGGAGTTGCCTTCTGGAAGCACTTATCTTGCTCCATTAAGTCCACAGAGAAAGTGAGCCCTGGTGAGGTATGCAAAGTTCAACAGAGTTAATGACCCTACGTTGAGACTCCTCAGACAGCTTTCACACTTACAATCAGTGTATCATCTCAGAGGTGCCATAATGGTAATTTTTTTTCCCCCCTGTTATTACTGATGAAGATGAATTGTATTACAGTATCTCCCAGGAAAGCTAACGAGGATTAGAGACACATTGTGCACAGGTAATGGCACAGGTCTTGCCCTAAGGTAGCTGGAGGTAAGTTGACATAGATGTCTCCCTAAGTAAATTGGGGTTAAACACATGAAAGTCTAATGTACAATGAATGCTCATTTGTTAACTAATTTATAACTGTAATTCAAACCAGTAATATCTCCCTTTGTCTGCTAGAAAAGTGTATGCAAACTAGTAACTTGGGAGGTCATTTCTCCTGTGTCTGAAGTAATAACTTTATCCAAAATGAAGGGTTCTGCCTGAACCTCCAATTATTTAACCAGTCTGATTTGTTAATTCCACAGTGAATCTGCAATATATTTCACACAAGGGACTGACAGAATAGGAGGGCAATACTGGAAAGTTCGCTATGTGGAATATACTGATGCAACGTTCAGTAAGAAGAAGATTTGGTCAGAGGACATGAAGCACCTGGGAATACTTGGTACAGTGAATATTTTCCCCTCCTGTCATTACATCGGCTTTGAATGCAGATCCACTTGGATCCAGAGGGGAATTTTGTGCATGCAGCTGCCAGTCAGCCCTCTCTTGTTTAGATGGAAATATGTTAGAGGCTAGTTCTTCTAATACCTTCCCTCACTCTCTTTTTTTAAGGCCCCATTATAAAAGCCGAAGTGGGAGACACAGTGCTAGTTACTTTTGCCAACAAAGCCAAAAGAAGCTATAGCATTATGGCCCACGGCGTAAGCTTCAGCAAGCTGTCAGAAGGTGCTCCCTACTTAGATGGTAAGTTTTGACTATACTGCTGTATCGTCACATCCAGAATACCTGAGTCTAAAGATCTTCTGTTGCTCTGCAGGTTTGCCCTTTTTGTGGACGCTAAGGCACAGAAGGGATGATTTGATTAGTTTGTATCTACCCTCCATGTCACAACCCATGGGACTCCCCAGTCTGCCAATGTGCTGGTTCTTCCCCTTGGACATGTGCCAGACAAGGTGTCTAAAACTAGCTGAGGTCCATGTTGAGCAAAAGTCACAAGCACAATCCAATTTATATTAGTTCTAATCTAGTATCGCTCAACTGCAGTCAGTGGATCTCCTCTGGACATGATCCAGAATTATGAAGCGTAGGATCTGGCATGATGCCCCTGCTGAGTCCTTGGATATAGCTATCCACATGGTCTGGGTTGCTTCACTCCTGATTCTCTCATCCAGGTCAGGCATTGCCCTTGCTTCACTGTCAGGATAGTCAGTGTCAGAGGCAGCTTTTATCTGATTGACCTGGAATGTGAAGCAGCGATAATCCTTATTAATCCTCATAAATATGTAAACGCTGAAATGGAGCATTTACCAAAGCCTTCCTCTCATTTTGTGCAAGGACAGGAGCTTTATCACCTAAGTTTAACCATTAAATGTTAAACGTCACATTAAGTTGGTAGGCACCTTTTTCAGTCAGTGACAAGAAACAAACCCTTCAGAGGGTGAGAAGTCCCATTTACTTTGAACACCTATTTTAGGAGGCAGTAGGTTACCCTCTGGAGATGTGTTTCTGTCTCCATCAACTACATAAGAAGCCTAGAGTTTGGGTTAGGGACTAAGCTTAAATGGCTCAAGAAAGGTGAACTGAATCCCATCCATAGTGTCTACAGAGACAATATTGCTTTAAAAATAGCTTCCAAAAAAAGTAATAGCAACCGCCCTCTGGAGACTCTGACAGAGGTTCCTGTGCATTGCTACAAAATCAAAAAGAAACAATTGCCAGGATCAGATTTGTTTTGAATTTCTAAAGAGCCACAGCTGCAGCTCCGCTCGCTGATGTAATTGCTTTGTTGGTGCTTAATGAAAAGCCGGAGTCTGCGTTCGTGCCGCAGATGAATCTCACGATAGGGCAGGTAAGCTACAAACATTATAGGAAGCCATTTAAGCACAAGGATGAGCTCTGCATGTCTTATCTGACTGAGTCCAGATAATTCAAATAGCGTCGGAAGGTGTCTGGGTGAAGCAGCTAAACTTGTTCTGCAGGGAATGGGCTTGGTTGTCCCCATGGCACAGGACTCTGGTGAGATGTCCCCATGGCATAAGTGCCCAGACTATGGGATGGTGCTCGAGCTGTGGCTGCAAGGGGGAGCTTGTCCACAGAAATCAGTAGCTAGCTATGACTCCCAGCTAACTCTTGTATGCAGGAAGACAAAACCTTCCTGTAWCCTTGGTGCTTCTCAATTTTCTCTCTGCAGGCTATCTGAAGCCAGGAGCCCATGTTAAGCCAGGTGAAACCTTCACATACAAATGGAGGGTGCCTGAAAATGGAGGTCCAACAGAGAGTGACCCCCCATGCCTGACCTATCTGTACTACTCAGCCACTGATGCCGTCAAGGACACAAACTCCGGCCTCGTGGGGCCTTTGCTGGTCTGTCGGAAGAACACGCTGAATCCCGACGGGACGCAGGTGCCCAACGTGGACATCCACTTGTCCCTAACAGCAGGGTGGTGCACTGGGGGGTTCCCATATGGGCCAATTTGCCCAGTTCCCAGCTCAGTTTTAAGAGATTAAACAAATGTCATTCCTCAGGGTAAAAGCTGACCTAAGGGGATGGTTAGGAAGATGAAACTGTCATTCCCCAGTATTCTGGCTCGTCGCTAGGTTTTCCATCTTTTCCATGCACTTATTAGCAATGAATGCATCTTTCCACCCTAAGTAAGTAATGGACAGTTTATTTATCATTCTGGCTGATGGAAGAGTGCCAATTCCTGTCTCTACAAGGACATAGTAAGAAGGCAGCTGCAATTTGGGGGGGAAAGAAAGCTTTGTTAAAAAAAAAAAATCATTTTTGCTTCGGTAATTCTGCACAGACTTTTTTAATGTCTTGGCTTCCTTCTTGGCTACAGAAAGGAATAGACAGAGAATTTTACCTCCTCTTTTCAATCTTCGATGAGAATGACAGCTGGTATCTGAACAAGAATATCGAAGCATTTACTGGAGACCCCTCAAAAGTAGATGAAAATGATGCAGATTTCAAGGAATCCAACAAGATGCATGGTATGAAATATCTAATAACTGTTAATGATACCTTTTCTTCAATCATATTAGGAAGATAAGCTGGCAGATTTTATCAGCATTCGTAGCTGACTGCACTGCACTGGAGGGTGAGGTGGAAAGCTGTCAGTCAGCTTATGGCCAGCTCCTGATGCCCTTGGAGTGCATGTTGAAACCCCAGTCACATTAGCAATGAATGCATCCACCTACCAAATACACCTGGAGAAAGGGAACAGAGTGTAGCTTTTAGATACAACACTTGGATCTATAAAAAGACATAATGCCAGAGTCAGGCACCAACTGCAGAAGAGGCCAATGTTCACTGGTGATTTAAATTTCACTGCTGGCCTTGGCACTGACTCAGACAATGAAGGTCCACCTGCTCTGCTCTGCCAGCTCCCACTTGGACAGTGGCCACCTCTGGAAGAGGAGAAGCAAAGACCAGGGGAATGGCCAATAATATTTTAAAACATCATTTCTGGATGTAAGTATCTGATTTCAGCATGGACCGCCTCCAAATTATTCCTGACATGGCAGACTTGAGCAAATCATATAACCTCTCTTTGCTTTAGTTTTCTGAAGAGCACTGAGAATATATTTTGTTAGAGAACCTCAGGGCTTTCTGGACCCATCTATTTTATTCTTCCGTTATGAGGTGCTATCTCATACTAAAGTTTTGCTCTGCCATATCTTTCACCCAGTGATCACAGAGAGCATTTGAGGATTAGAGTTAGCCTCATGACACCCTTGTGAAAGAAAGAGATACATTTTGGAAGTAAAAGTGGAAATCAAACGTCAAAATCACATAAAAAGGCTCCATCAGAACTGAATTTATAACTCGGACTTTTTATGGCCCACTCCATGGCCTTAATGATCCGGTTATACATTCTCCAGGATGAAAGGAGGTACCTAATTCATACACTTAACTGGTGTCTGTGAGGCACCCTGAAAAGCTCGGAGGAGAAGTGCTACATCACTGCAAAGGGCTATTACAAGATTTTACAGGCTAAAAAACAGGTAGAAGCTCAGAGTTTATAGGAATAGCATTTAGATATTAATTTGGTGTCATCCAGTGCTACCTTTGTTTCACAAAATGCCCCTTTAATTAATGCCATGACTTGCTGAGTTGCGAGTCTCTTGCTGGGAAGGTGGTAGGAGGCTCTGTGATGAGTTTTCATTGACATGCTGCCAACCCGGCACTTTCCTTCTCCTCCAGCTGTCAACGGCTACTTGTTTGGTAATCTGCCAGGCCTGGCCATGTGCAAGGACGACAAGGTCTCCTGGCACCTCATCGGGCTGGGCAGTCACTACGACATGCACGGGGTTCATTTTCAAGGAAACACCATCGACCTGAGAGGGACGACGAGGGACGGGCTGGCCTTGTTTCCTCATTTATCGGGGACAGCGCTGATGCAGCCAGACCGTGTGGGTACGTTCATGAACTTATCTTGGTGGTGTGGCACGTGCAGAAATCAGGCAGTCAAAATAACAGTTGGTGAGATGCTCGGCTCTGCATGAGGGAGCCTGAAAGCGTGGAGACTGTAGGGACCTGGCATAGCTGAGAATTCAGGCTGGGCTACTTTTCTGGGAAGGTGCTATAAATCAAATATGTATGTGCACCAAAGAGCGGAGGCTTTGATGACCTTGGGATAGGCAGAGCAGCAGGGGGAGAGATAGCTGACGGGATGCTCACAGAATTTCCATAACTCTTAAAACAGGCCTTTTTAGCAAAGATAAAATTCACAACTATGTAGACAGTCAGCATCATTTAAGGTATTTTGGACTTCAATAATAGTTTTTCAACAGTAGTTAGTCTTTAGGAGTTTCTTCAGAAGCGTATACATTAAAGATACTTTTAATTCTCATGTATAATCCAGTGATACATTCTCCAGACTCAGAGGGGGTGAATTGTTCGTTGGAGACACCAGATAATCTTCATGACAAAGAGTGCAACGTTACTTTTCTTTACATTTGTGCAACCCTGTTTAAATCAACAGAGTCATCAGAGTTGTGCAAGGCTATGCCAAGTGCAATCCTTGGCTGGAGCACCTGATAGAAATATCTGTTGGCCTTGTGTACATGCTGGGTTAGACCTCTGGCGCTGGTGTCTGTAGGACAGCAGACTCTTTTCTTGTGCATATCCCATACATTTTCACCATCTGTCATGAAACTGCACTGCAGGACTCACACTAAAAAATATATTCTAGGAGATTATTAATTTTTGCCAGCTAACCTTCTACCGGCAATAAGGGAAATTGAATGAATTATCAGATCTTTACAATCACCAACGCATGTGATTTTCTTTAACTGCATGTTATTTTACTTTTTTCATCACTTTTGCCCTAGAAGCACAAGGAAGGGACTGAGATCCAGTCTGGACAGAGCTATGCTTCTAATTTTGGTTTCATCACTGACTCACATAAAAAGCAGCTGTGAAAGTGCTTTCCTCCTTCACAAGAGTGCTAGCAGGTGGAGCTACGCAGGACTACATTGTGGTCAACTTCTGCTTCAGTAAATGGGAAGGAGAGCACAAATGTTAAAATCTGCCCATGGACATGCCAAAAGGTGCTCCCACTGTCACTGCAGCCTTTGACCATCAGAGCTACAAAAAAATGGCCCATGGTGGTTTGGCCTTTCATTGAGGGAAAGCAAAGGGTCAGGAAGTTGCAGTTTAACTCAATCGTTTTTATACCATATAGGTGCATATAAACAAACAGTTATAAGCAGCATCTTGGTGTTTGTTAGAGGCATTCTTGTATAATGGGTCTGTATCTATCTGTATTGCAAAGTCTCTAAGAGGCCTCCATTAGCCTGATTACACCAGACAGCTGCAGGGGCTCAGTGGACAGTCTTATGCACCCAAGGCTGGCACAGCAGCTCTGTGCTCAGGGACAAGGAAACAGCATCTCTGAAACACACACCCTATTTCTCTATGCCTTTATTGGTGTTTGCAATGCACACTCCTCCTACGTCTTCTCGTGCTCCCCGTGGGCATGTCTGCAGCATGGGCAGCACTGGTGAAGGCTTACTAGCAAGCTTGTTCCTGCTGCCAGACATCTAATCAATTGCTTTTCAGAGCTCCCTTGGCTAAGCTAATCTAACTGTAATAGTCAGAAGTACTTCATGGAGATTTTTGAGCAAAGATGGAGCAGGCTAGCGTTTCCTATGGAGCAAAAAGTTACTTGCTGACTTATGGATCTCCATTTGTGTCTGCATTCACATTTCGCTTTTAGTTGAAGAGTCTGTTGTAATGTAGGAGTTACAGGCCACAACCCTGCAGTGTCTTATGTGCATGTTTACTCCTGAGTGTGTGAATGTCAGCCTGAATCCCCATCCTTGTACGTCTTGGGACCACAGAGCATGTGGTGACTAAAGGAGATTAGTGCATATCCATTTTATCAACTAGTTTCTCCTTCAGTCCCCTTAATTTTTCAAAGCCAGCAGGCTCTGAGGCGAGCAGCTCTGGTGCCGGCACGACGGGCAGCAGAGCGCTCTAGCGCGGTGCACAGGGGGGTTTCCCGAACCAGGGGAACCTCAGGGGAGCCGAGGGAGCTGCCAGGAGCCCACAGCTCGYGTGACAGCGGCTGATGAGACCTGGGCAGGGCCAGGAGCAATGGCGGCCAAGYCCCCCACAGGTATAAAAGAAGCCCCTGGGGAGCGCCAGCGACCGGGAGCGCCGCAAACAGGGCGTGGGGCGGCAGTTTGYGCGGCAGTTTGCACAGGAGGGCTCGCAGGAAGGGCGCTGAAGCTCTGCCAGCTCGACCAGGGAGCGACGGTATCCACCCGGCAGAAAGCCACGGCCTCTCTAAGCTCTGCACCCACCACGACGGACGCAGGTCCCCAGACAGAGCTCCGGCGGGAGCAGCTGCCGCCCAGGTGCCAGGCTGCAGGCCGTGCCCTGCTCTTACGCCAGCACCGGCCGGCAGCAGGGAGCACACCTGTGGGAGGTGCGCCCCGGGAGAGGAACTCCTCCGCTTAGTGGCAGAGCTCCGGGAGGAGGAGAGGAGGTTGAGGAGTATCAGGGAGACGAGAGAGAGAGAGACCGCTGGAATCRCACCCTACCTTCCCTGAGACAGGCCCGACAGGCAGACAGGACGCATGGCACGGAGGATTCCCTGTCCTCTCTCCGCCTGGCTGAACGCAGCGACTTAAGGGAGAGGGGRCGATGGCGACAAGTTCCTGCCCGGCRCAGCGGGCGCCTCTCCTCTGTGACCACCCCACCTCCCCAGGTGCCCCTGCACAACAGGTACGAGGAGGCTCTGCAAGCGGAGCCGAACAATAACGAGGACGACGGTTCATCTAGCTYGGAGGTGTCGACGAGGTTAAGTCGGCCTACGCCCTGCGTCAGAACTGCTTCCATAAAGACAAAAAGWCGGGTCATTGTCATAGGAGACTCCTTTCTGAAGGGAACCGAAGGCCCAATATGCAGACCGGACCCACCTCGTAGGGAAGTCCGCTGCCTCCCTGGGGCCCGGGTTAAAGATGTGAAGAGAAAGCTTACTACCCTGGTATGGCCCTCAGATTATTATCCATTATTGAATTTTCAGGTAGGCAGCAATGCAGTTGCAACAAGAAGTCCCAGGGCAATCAAGAGAGACTTCAGGGCCTTGGGACGACTGGTTAAGGGATCAGGAGCACAAGTAGTGTTCTCCTCTATCCTTCCAGTTGCAGGGAATGATGAGGGAAGAAACAGGAAGAGACAGCAGATCAATACCTGGCTCCGAGCCTGGTGTCACCGGCAGAATTTGGGGTTTTTTGATCATGGGTTGGTCTACATGACACCAGGCCTGCTGGCGACAGACGGGATATACCTGTCTCAAAGGGGGAAAAGGATAGTTGCACAGGAGTTAGCAGGGCTCATTGAAAGAGCTTTAACCTAGATTTGAAGGGGGAAAGGGGTAAAACCAGGCTTGCTAGAGATAAGCCTGGGGGAGGCACACCAAAGTTTGAGGGATGGTGTGCTAGCGAGGTGCTTCAGTCTGCCATCTCAGTGGAGGTAGGGGATGGAGATCCATGCGGCAGCAAAGATGCAAGGGTTATGGATGTGTTAGAAACCAGAGAAGTGCCTGAGAATGGTCACGTAGGAATTAGGGCTTCTCCCTCCAAAAAGGTGATGGGATCAATGGCCCAACTGAAGTGCATCTACACCAATGCACGCAGCATGGGCAACAAACAGGAGGAGCTGGAAGCCATTGTGCAGTGGGAAAACTATGATATAGTTGCCATCACGGAAACATGGTGGGATGACTTCCACAACTGGAGTGCTGCAATGGATGGCTATAAACTCTTCAGAAGGGATAGGCAAGGAAGGAGAGGCGATGGGGTAGCCCTGTATGTTAGGGACTGTTTTGACTGTCTAGAGCTTAACGATGGTGACAATCGGGTTGAGTGTTTATGGGTAAGAATCAGGGAGAAGGCCCACAAGGCAGATATCATGGTGGGAGTCTGTTATAGGCCACCCAACCAGRATGAAGAGGCAGACTAAATATTCTGTAAGCAGCTGGGAGAAGTCTCACAATTGCCAGCCCTTGTTCTTGTGGGGGACTTCAACTTACCAGATGTCTGCTGGAAATACAATACAGCAGAGAGGAAACAGTCTAGGAGGTTCCTGGAGTGTGTGGAAGACAACTTCCTGACACAGCTGGTGAGTGAGCCAATTAGGGAAGGCGCCCACTGGACCTGTTGTTTGTGAACAGAGAAGGACTTGTGGGTGATGTGATGGTTGAAGGCCATCTTGGGCATAGAGATCACGAAATGATAGAGTTTTCGATTCCTGGAGAAGTAAGGAGCGGGGTCAGCAGAACTGCCACCTTGGACTTCTGGAGGGCAGACTTTGGCCTGTTCAGGAGCCTGGTTGACAGAGTCCCTTGGGAGGCAGTCCTGAAGGGCAAAGGAGTCCAGGAAGGCTGGACTTTCTTCAAGAAGGAAATCCTAAAGGCGCAGGAGCAGGCTGGCCCCATGTGCTGGAAGATGAGCCGGCAGGGAAGAAGACCGGCCTGGCTGAACAGAGAGCTTTAGCTGGAACTCAGGAAAAAAAGGGGAGTTTATGACCTTTGGAAGAAGGGGCAGGCAACTCAGGAGGACTACAGGGATGACGTGAGGTTATGCAGGGAGAAAAGCAGAAGGGCCAAAGCCCACCTAGAACTTAATCTGGCTACTGCYGTAAAAGACAACAAAAAATGTTTCTATAAATACATTAGCAACAAAAGGAGGGCTAAGGAGAATCTCCATCCTTTATTGGCTGCAGGGGGAAACATAGTGACAAAGCACAAGGAAAAGGCTGAGGTACTTAATGCCCTCTTTGCCTCAGTCTTTAATAGTAAGACCAGTTGTTGTCTGGGAACCCAGCCCCTTGAGCTGGAAGACAGGGGCGGGGAGCAGAATGAAGCCCCCATAATCCAAGGGGAAATGGTTAGCGACCTGCTACACCACTTAGACACACACAAGTCTATGGGGCCGGATGGGATCCACCCAAGGTACTGAGGGAGCTGGCGGGAGTGCTCACCAAGCCACTTTCCATCATTTATCAGCAGTCCTGGCTAACCAGGGAGGTCCCAATTGACTGGAAGTTAGCAAATGTGACGCCCATCTACAAGAAGGGCCGGAAGGAGGACCCGGGGAACTACAGGCCTATCGGTCTGACCTCGGTGCCGGGGAAGATTATGGAGAGATCTTGAGTGCCATCACACTGCACGTACAGGACAACCAGGTGATCAGGCCCAGTCAGCATGGGTTTATGAAAGGCAGGTCCTGCTTGACTCACCTCACCTCCTTCTATGACAGGGTGACCTGCTTAGTGGATGAGGGAAAGGCTGTGGATGTTGTCTACCTCGACTTTAGTAAAGCCTTTGACACCGTTTCCTACAGCATTCTCCTGGAGAAACTGCCTGCTCATGACTTGGACGGGTGTACTCTTCACTGGGTAAAAAACTGTCTGGATGGCCGGGCCCCAAGAGTTGTGGTGAATGGAGTTAAATCCAGTTGGCGGCCAGTCACAAGTGGTGTTCCCCAGGGCTCAGTTTTGGGGCCAGTTCTGTTTAATATCTTTATCAGTGATCTGGACAAGGGGATTGAGCGCACCCTCAGTAAGTTTGAAGACGACACCAAGCTGGGCGGGAGTGTTGATCTACTCGAGGGTAGGAAGGCTCTGCAGAGGGACCTGGACAGGCTGGATCGATGGGCTGAGGCCAACTGCATGAGGTTCAACAAGGCCAAGTGCCGGGTCCTGCACTTGGGTCACAACAACCCCATGCAACGCTACAGGCTTGGGGAAGAGTGGCTGGAAAGCTGCCNNNNTGAATATGAGCCAGCAGTGTGCTCAGGTGTCCAAGAAGGCCAACAGCATCCTGGCCTGTATCAGAAATAGTGTGGCCAGCAGGAGTAGGGAAGTGATTGTCCCCCTGTACTCGGCACTGGTGAGGCCGCACCTCAAATACTGTGTTCAGTTTTGGGCCCCTCACTACAAGAAGGACATTGAGGTGCTGGAGCGTGTCCAGAGAGGGGCAAGAAAGCTGGTGAAGGGCTTAGAGCACAAGTCTTATGAGGAGCAGCTGAGGGAACTGGGGTTGTTTAGCCTGGAGAAAAGGAGGCTGAGGGGACACCTTTTGAGGAGAGGAGTCGCTCTTTACAACTACCTGAAAGGAGGTTGCAGCGAGGTGGGTGTCGGTTTCTTCTCCCAAGTAACAAGTGATAGGACAAGAGGAAATGGCCTCAGGTTGCACCAGGGGAGGTTTAGATTGGATATTAGGAAAAGCTTCTTCACCGAAAGGGTTGTCAAGCATTGGAACAGGCTGCCCAGGGAAGTGGTTGAGTCACCATCCCTGAAGGTATTTAAAAGACGTGTAGATGTGGTGCTTAGGGACATGGTTTAGCGGTGGACTTGGAAGTGCTAGGTTAACGGTTGGACTTGATGATCTCAAAGGTCTTTTCCAACCTCAATGATTCTATGATTCTATGTAAGCAACCCCTCGCTTGACTTTCCATACAGCATCACAGATTAGGTTTGTCTGAGGACAGATCAGAGATGTACAAGGCACAGGACCTAATTTGCCAAGCTGCTTTTTAAAGTTTTTTAAATTGCCTAAATCTCATGCACTTTCCTTTCCAGGCACATTCAAAGTGGTTTGCAGGACTTTTGATCACTTTGTCGGTGGGATGAAACATCTCTACGAGGTCAGCAGCTGCCGTAATACCACCCAAGCCCAGCAGCAGCACGGAGTCATGAGGCTCTACTACATCGCTGCGGAGGAGGTGGAGTGGGACTATGCCTCAAATAAGAGCTCGGCACCGAAGATTTACAACGTCAGCAGCAATGAGGAAAGGTACCCAAAGCAAAAAATGCTCATGGGCATGGGGCACACTCATAGCGGAGGGGAAACTTTGAAGCATTCTTTCATGAAGCCAGCCTCGTACTTTTTAGGAGGCATTCTTTGCCGAACAAAATAGGAGAAAATGTATTTATAAAGTGACAACCTCTCAGACTAGGCTAGTTCATAGGAAGCACTTTCAAATGTTTTCATCTCAGAGTGTCTTGTAATGCTGTTGAACCCAAGAAGGCTTCCAAGTCCCTAAATCCATGTGTGTGTTCCAGACCTGGCTCAACCCTGCAATGATGCCCCCCAACCCCGTCCTCTTCCTTTCTCACTCTCCCCAGTCTCCCCATCCCAGTGCTCTGGTTTTCATAGAGAAGAAACCCAGGTACCTGTTGCAGATGTGAGCCCCTGCAAGCAGTGCAGATGCATTAGGGAGGTGCTGAGCCTGCTTCATTGCAGCGTGGTAGCCCCTGGCTCCCATGGAAAAGTCAGAATGCAGTAACCACTGCAAGTAAATCACGTCTACGCTGCACTGTGCTAAGGAATAAAAACCATGTGCAGAAGATACACGTTCCAGATCATGTTGCACAGGGAGTTCTCCGAGACCACTTTGGTGAAAACAAAAAGGAACAAGGAACATATTTCAAAAACCTTAGAAAAGTGGCTGGGAAACTGCACCTTGTAAAGAGGAAGAGTACAGTGGAGTCGGTAGAAAATATACCTGAAGAGTCACAGGTGATGAAACGTGTTTAAAGAAAATACTAACTCCTAACTCCTAACTCCTATTGTCAAAGGCTGCTGTTGCACACGCAGTATATTACTACAGTAAGCAGTATTCCTGGGGCATTTTTTACTTTTATTTAGTATGTTGTGAGCCAACCTCGCAACTCCTCTGCCAGGGGCACCTTGGAGATGAGCTGCCAGGAGACAGAGCTGCTCTCAGAAGAGGGTGAACGCTCTCCTCCGCAGCTGGTGGCGAGTGTCCTCTGCCGGCGAGTCAGCCCACAGGAACAGCAACAACAAACTGTGCGTGACTGCGTAAACCTGGAGGGCACAAAAAAGCATCCTCTGCCAGGTGCAGAAGGGAAAATACATTTCTCACTTTATCTTCATGCTGGGAAAGCATCCAGCCCTGCGCAGTACACAGCAGCAGGAGGGCAGGGTAAAGCAGCCCCCTCTTATCTCAGATGATGGCATTTGCTTTTGCAGGGTTAGGCTTCAGTTATCATCTTTCTGTGGCTGACTAATAGCCAAGATAATGAAAGCAGCCATCATGATAAGAGGATTCAGGTTTGCAGGGACAGGTAGTATCTTCTCCCTCCTATGGGAGCGGAGGATGCAGCTGGAGAGAGTGGCCAAACCCACTCTTAGCTTGAATTTCATTTCTGCTCTGACAGCTCTGCTGAAGGATTTGTGTTGCCAAAAGTTTGTGGTGAGTGCAACATATCCTCAGCTTTACCTTTTTGAAGAGGGTGTGCATTTAGTAAGGATTACCACTGTTGTTATTTGCTGTTTAAAATCTCTTGCAGCATGAAGGGCTTCACATCAATCAGCACGTTGGACCAAGCTGTATATTCTTACCACATCTGTTGTGAATAACATAACAGTTACTAGCCTTTAGATATGTAAGGTTTAGTGCTTTTAATCTTTGCCTTTTTATTTTGCAGCTATGGGCATGTTTTCCTGAGCCAAGCGGAAGATCTGATCGGTTCAAAATACAAGAAGGTGGTTTACAGGGAGTACACAAACGGCAACTTCACGCAGCACAAAGTGAGGACAGAGGAGGAGGAACACTTGGAAATCCTGGGCAAGTATTTCTCATGGCTCACAGACCGAGCCTGATAAGTAAGAGTATTGCT
This sequence comes from Phoebastria nigripes, assembly GCA_035582835.1. NCBI lineage: Eukaryota > Metazoa > Chordata > Aves > Procellariiformes > Diomedeidae > Phoebastria > Phoebastria nigripes. The sequence goes on from JAYKAV010001610.1 coordinate 361,762, forward strand.
TTCCAAAAACAAAGAGTTTTTCCAGCTTTGTTAACATGGAAGACAAAGAACACTGATGCCTATTCCAGGTTATCAGTGCTTTTACACCCAWTTTTTATAATTGCTGAGTGTAAAGATGCTTTCCAAATTTGAGAATTCATTCTCAAACATGAACAAGGAGTTTCCTAAGGAGTGCTAACAGGGAGGATGCCAAAATGGCAATTCCAGGATTCACCTTAACATTAGAGCGTGTAACGTGGGGGAGACTCTTGTAGGCAGATTAAGTCAATATTAAGGGGCTGGATTTGTACCTGAAATTGGGCACGACAAAATTTTACACATCATAAAATAACCATCAGCTCATGGTTTTTATGGGGTAAGAAGTGGGCAACAACTGGTCATAAAGTAGTCAAGACATTCTAGGAATATATTTGACATTTCCTTTTTTGCAGTACAAAAGTAAAAAAATAGTTTAAAAAAAAAGCTGTTGCCAGCTTAAGAAATAAAATTTTGAAAGATACAAAAAACACCCACAAGAGTTTTCCTTAAAAACAAGCTGTCCAAAGACCTKTCTCCAGAATGAACAATTCTTCTCATTGGCCAAAAAGAAAAAAGATTATTTGTATATATGGAGCTTTTCATCAGCTGAGATAACAAACAGAATTTGATGGCTTTGCTGAAAGAATAGAAAAGCCCGAGGGTTTTGAGAAAGACCTTGGTTCCTCTCCTAGGCCAAGCTATTGGAAGTTTGTTAAATTCAGAAAAGCAGCATTAGTCACCTGCATCTCCTGTTTTCATTTAGGGCCGTTACTCCATGCTGAGGTTGGTGACTCTGTACTGATCATATTTAAGAACAAAGCCAGCAGGCCTTATTCGATAAGCGCACATGGTATAGAGGAAGTGGGTTGTGAAGAGCAACCCGAGACACCAATTACCCTCCCCGGTAAGGCTCTTTTTTTTTTTTTCTTTGAGTTACAAAGGCTGTATATAAAGGCATTTTAACACATGAATGCTAATCCCTCTTTCAAGYTTACTCATACCTATATGTTCTTCCAGGCATAATATGCTCAACGTTTATTCAGATACGATTCTGTGTTGTTATACATGTAGGTTCTTGATCGAGTGAGCATGTTCGGGCAGAGAATGAACCTTTGTTCCTATCAGGGGTAGAAAGAGGAATGTAATATTACTGGACAATCTCCAAAAAAAGCAGAAGCAGGCCCATAATCATGGGAAGAGAAGTGTAAGCCAGCRCTGTATTTGCTCCAGACTGACCCTCTAACAACGTTTTAAAAACTGAGAAACTCATTGGTAGAGTTGCAATTGGCAACGTTAACTCTGCCTCTCTCTTAATCTACGCAGAATTGGCATTTGCGTTCAGACTTGATGCATAACATGCAGAATGTCACTGTCAAGATTTAAAAGTCTTTGAAGAAGTGCACCAAATATGCCTCAGTTTCTAGTGAGGAAAATAGTGGAAAATAGTTCTCACAGCATTGAAATTTTTCATATAGAAAAATACTTGTTAAAATTTTTGTACTTCAATTTTATCTTGGGTTTTATATTCTAGTAGGAAGCCAAACTCAAACCCAGGCATTATAGTCAATCCAAAATGTACATACCTTTTCCTTCCATCACCCATGCAATTTTTTTTATGGTATTTGTGAGCTTCAGTGTGAAACTAAATGAAAAGAAATTCTGATGTGCTAAACCTCTCCGGAAGCTGAAATCTCTTTCGGGTCAGTAGCTGTATCGATACAGTACATTCACACACAAATTCATGGCCAAATGTGAGCCAGCGTCTGCTGGAGTTTGATGAATGAATACCAGTGGTTAATATATGAGAAAAAAAAAAGGAGCTAATTTATATGATTCCCTTGTTTTGTTATTTGCTCCATGATGTTTTCAATGCTGTTTTGTTGACTGTCCAGGTGTTACACTGGGAACACTACTGTCATGTCTCCTGTGTCCACATGGGAGCAGGCTTGGGATGAGTTAGATGAGGGAAGGTGTATGCGTTTGACAGTAAGCCAAAGGAAAGTACTCTTCAGCWAAATCTAAGGGCAGACTTTTCCTTAGGAGTTTGGAAGCAGCAGTTATCATGGAAAACAAGTCCCTCAAAACAAGAATAATTCCTGGGCACTTCAGTCCCCACCACCATCATCTCAAAATCCTCGCTGTCTGTCTTCCTAGGCCAGGCTGGACTGCTCACCCAAGCTTCCCAGAGCCCATCTAGTTCTACTAAACCCTGAGTCATCAGTCAGATCTATGTCCTGCTAAATTGTACTCCCGAGAGCACTGCCAGCTCCTAAAGAGACTATGGGTGGCRTGGTAAAGAGATGCAGAGCAGATCCATAGCAGCCTAAGCCAAAACAGCTCTCAGCTGCTACAGCTTTTTCCTCTCCCTGTCCATTCCTCCATTTACCCAGCAGCAAAAAGGGAGAAAACATCAATTTTGCTCTTGTTTATCYGTCTTTTCAGGGGTTATGCTTCATTTGCACTTCAAAGATAGGTCTTCAATGCCATCTGAAGTGTCTCAGGTTTTAAGTAGGGTGGAGATTTTTCCATCTACAGCCTCCAAACATCCTGAAGTGAGGAGTAAAAAGCAAGGAAGTGGTGAAGGACCATAGCCTGGCTCTCTTCTCACATCATGCCCTCTAAAAAGGGGTGATGACATGTAGGTTAGATACAGGTGGATGACAAACTCTTCCCTGGTGTATGTCTCCATGGCATGAATGCCTCTGAGACTGAGGGGTTTCTTGTTCATGTTTTCTGTCCTATTAGTGTCTTGAAAGCCTTTCCGATCCCTGCTGAAGTGCATAAACCCATGCTGTAATGAACAGAAGGTGCTAGTCCTGTAAGATTAAATGATATTGCAACATTTACATGACTCATCTCATATAGTATGACATTTGAGAGTCACCATTTCTTTTTTTGTAGTTATTGCCGTACAATAAAACCCACTATTGCATGATCCATCAAAACGGTGTAGTGGCTTGGTGACACAAAACTAGGCTCAGTCACTTCACAACCATTTAAGCTTGAAAACTCTCCTTTGCCCTGATGCCCACAGCTGTTGGCAGCTGTTGGGTTGTGGCTGTACTAAGACCATGGCCAAGAGTTCTGTGATTTCCTTGTTTTCCCATGACTCGTAGAGTGTCCCCAGCTGTTCTTGGCTTTTGTCACCCTGGAAGACTTTTGGGCCAGAGACTGCCTGGTTCAACATTTCTCCACTACTTAAAAGGGCAAGGTGTTGAGCACATCTTGGTCTCCTACCCTTCCCTGCAGTACCAGCAAAAAAACAAAGCAGGGAAACACAGCACAGGCAATTCATCTGAAGATAGGTGTGTTTGGGTTCAGTGTAGAGAACTGATCCTCACCCAAATAGATAATTTCCCCATCAGATTGGGTTTTTTTAATCAAATCAGAGGTCAGAGAATCTCTGCTCAGGGAGGACATGGCAGAGGTGATGGCTTTCGGGAAGGGACAGGGGTTCTCCAGTAACAGCTGAGGATATGGGGCTTAGCTGGAAGAGGGARGAACTCCCTTGTTGCTCCCAGTCAGCAGGTCGGTACATACTCAGCTCTCCTCTCCTGGCCCAAAGCTGATACACTGCTGCAGCACCATCTGCAAAATCCCAGGAGCAACTGCCACATCTCTGTGCCCTTTTCAACTGAGAAAGTCCAGGAAATATTTTCTGGAGCTTGGCTCCTGACACCTTCAACTGACCTTAAGCATTGGCATCCAAGATCATTGATCTGCTACAAGTTTTGCCCATGGAGAAAGATGAAAAGTCCTATCTCCAGACTTCCCTCTGAGGGATGCCACTTTTGCCAGCACCATTTGCAGACCTCCTTTTCTGGGGGCTATCTGCCTTCATTTCCACCACTGGAACCTCACTGACCTCCTGGAAGGCAGAATCACGTCCACATCCCATTGCTGCATGCTTACACAGATAGTTTTGATGCAGATCATTTTTTGATGAGGAGGGTAGCAGATCTCAGTTACATACTACTCAAAGCCTCTAATACCCAGCTGCTCTTGGTAAAATTGTTCTCTCTGTTTCAGGGGAAATAAACACCTACAGGTGGAACGTCCCAGAACGATCTGGCCCTGGTAAAACAGATCCAAACTGTATCACTTGGGTTTATTATTCAACAGTGAATTTTGTAAAGGTAACCAAGAAATAGTCATTAAAGATTACATTGCTCTGGAAAAAACATTCCTGCCTTGCATAATGTTTCTGAAAGGATCCTGCTTCTCATATATGTGAGGACCACAGGCTAGAGGAACTATTTACAGAGCTAGATGCTTTGTCGTCTTTGATAACAGTTGCACATGCCTGGGTAATTTAATCTACTGAAATCCCCAGGGATACATCATGGTAATGTGATTCCCTCCTTAAAGAACAGTTGAAGGGATTTTGGGTGAAGGCAAAACATTGCTTTGGTACATTAACATAGGGACATRTAGAGAAAGATATCTCTAATCAGAGTCATGATTTTTTCTCATCTGATAGGAAAATGGAATTTCATCTTTATTTAAACTGTAGTTAATCTGTATGTATTTCATAACTGAATGAACTGGAAAATTTGTAATGCATATATTTATTTTATTTCAGGACACATACAGCGGTCTGATTGGGCCTCTCGTAGTTTGCAGAAAAGGAATTCTAGATGAGAGAGGTCTAAGGAAAGACATTGATCGTGAATTTACCCTTCTGTTTATGGTGTTCGATGAAAATGAATCCTGGTATTTGAAAGAAAATATTGAAACATACCTTCATAAGAATCCTGATGATTTTAATTCCACTGAGAACTTTACAGAAGGCAACAGCATGCATGGTATGTAGGACTCRGGGGCAGCAGCCAAGAGGACAGAGGTTTATTTTTCACAGCCCTTTTAGGAAGAAATTGGACTTAGCCTGCAATTACCCAACCATTTGACAACTTCGTAAACTGCAACTCTGGAAACAAAAAGATTTCATGAGGCCCAGCCAACATATTTTTCTAACAAGATAGTTTAATCTTATACTCACGGGAAGAGGCTGCCCTGCCAGACTTCCCTTATCATTTGGGAGCTGCGTTCCTTGTGGGCTTGTTTAGTAGGAGCGTAAGGATGACATTTTAAAATCGTGGCTGTAGCAGCAGCTAGCCCAGGAGCCAGGCAGAACAGACTGGACGGGAGCAGGAACAGYCCTGGCAAAGCAAACTTCTCTTTTTACAGATGATACCCATTTTAGGCAACAACTCTATTCCCTCTTTTTCCATGTAGCTTCTCAGCATAAATCCTGTTTGTTCAGGAGTTTTATCTCAACCTGTAAAAAACCTACGTGATGCTTTTCAAGACAGAAAATGGTTGCTGCTGTGCAGTTAGATGATTTGGAAACTGAAACAAAAACGTGACTGTCTCCCTGCAATGGCAATAGTCACTATGGAGAGCCCTTGCCCAGGCCACATGTTCGTCTCTCTGCCTGGGCACCTGGTCTCCCCGGAGAGAAAGTGCAAAAGGTGTCTGAAGTGGAGGTTATCATCACCTGTACTGTGGCCAGTTATTAATCAGTCCTATTTTGTCATTCTTCCAGCAATCAATGGGAAGATTTATAACAGTCTCCTGGGTCTAACAATGAATGAAGGTGATAGGACAAACTGGTATTTGATAGGAATGGGCAATGAAGTGGATATACATACAGTTCACTTCCATGCACAGACCTTCATCTTTAAGGTTGGTAAAATTAATCAAAGTAAAACCTTTATAGTGTGATGGGAAATTTCTGCAAAAAAGTCCGGGTTCTAGCCTGGYTTTGCAGCGTGGGCACAGAGCCCTGGGCTGATGCTGAGGTCAGTGGGAGTTTTGCATGTGAAGGAAATGCAAAATGAATGAGATCCTTGCAAAGCTTCTACCACTCTGAACCTGTTATGAAACATGAATAAATGTCACTATTAAAGGACATGATTAGGTGGGTAAAAATATATATTTACCCATGGGTATAAGGGAAGATACAGGGAGGAAATCAGAGAGAGTTACGCCTGCTTACAGTATGGTTTTATGTTGTGATAGCTTGACACTGGCAGGACTATCTGAAAAATCTGTCTTTCAAAGAAACGCCTGTGCTTAACCAGCACTTGAAGTCCTCAGGAGGGGTGTCCTGTTGTTAATTAATTAATTGATTAAATGAGGGGTGTCCACAGACCTCAGTTTCCCTGGATGAGTCATACTAGAAACATATAACAAGAAGCATTTGATCTGCCTTGAGGAGCTGAAAGTCTAACTGGAATATTGAGGCAAGACTCTTACGATGCTGGTTTTGCCTTGCCACAGACAGATAAGGACCACAGAGGAGACGTGTATGACCTTTTTCCTGGGACCTTCCAGACAGTTGAACTCGTAGCAGAAAATCCTGGAACATGGCTTCTGCACTGCCATGTAGCCGATCACATCCACGCTGGCATGGAGACAACCTACACCATCAATAAATCAGGTGCAGTATCAGAAACATGTCCTAGGACTTGGAGGTGGTATTGCAACAGATCGGATAGAAGGCAGGGAGGAAAGGAAGAGAGCTAATGTCAATGCTGCACCTTGCRTGCTGGTGGGAGGCACCTGCAAATTACTGCCATGGTCAGTTATCATCGTCTAGGGAAAGGACAAACACCCCTAATGACATGGCAAGGACAGTAATCGTTGCTGCACTCTGCAACTTAAAAGCAGTTGGTGCCTCACAAGAGCCCCTCTAAGACAGTGGCAGCCTGTGCACCATTAGTCACCCGCAGCTGGTGCAGAAAACAACTGCAAAGCTATTTTTCAGCCTTGCTGCCACATGGTGTGTGGGAGGGTCTGCAGACTGGCATGGTGCTGGTTCCTCCCTGCAATCACTGCTGGCTCACGGGGCTATTCGAGCTCCTTCCTGCACAGGCAGAGACCAGCTGAGATAGATACAAGATGCTCCAGAAAAAATGATTGTTCATCCTGTCCAAGAAAGAAGCGAACCTTTGGCTAAGAAAAATTGGCAAACTTTTTGGGTGGTGCTGGTCCCTTCCACCACTTGTGAGTAAAGCCAGAAGTGCTTTGTGAGCCTCTCCACATCACATAATTTCACTAAACATGTGGATCCAGCATCTCCTGCCTGGGTCCCTGCTGTGCTTGCTACACTCCTCCGCAGGGGCTGCAACAGCACCAGCAGGCACACCTTGTACCTGTAACCCTGTAACAGCAGGATGACAAACGTTATGCCAAACATAGCCAAAATACTCCTTCCTTGGACAAGGTGAATTTATTTTACACCACATATTCATTCGGGCTGTGAAACTTCAATGAACAAGCAAATGCAGAGCTGAATCATAGAATCATAGAATGGTTTGAGTTGGAAGGGACCTTAAAGATCATCTAGTCCAACCCCCCTGCCTTGGGCAGGGACATCTTTCACTAGATCAGGTTGCTCAAAGCCCCATCCAACCTGGCCTTGAACACTTCCAATGGTGGGGCATCCACAACTGCTCTAGACAACCTGTGCCAGCATCTCACCACTCTCATCATAAAAAATTTCTTCCTTATGTCCAATCTAAATCTACCCTCTTTCAGTTTAAAACTCTTACCCCTCATCCTATCACTACAGTAAGTAGTAAAGTAACAAAGATGCCTATAGAGAAGGGGGACGTTGCCCATGGAGCTGCCCAGAGCAATAGCTSTCCTGATCTAATCATGATTTCGGTTCAGATCAGCAAGGTAGAAAGAATTAAATAAAATCAAGGCTATTTTTCCAGAAGAGAAAAAAGTGTTTATTAAGGTTTTCAACTTAACTATGGTTTCTCTCTCTCCTCACAGAGTGGGAAGCTCCTTCAGAAGGAGGACTCACAACTGGAGCATATGATACAACTACTGCAAAAAACAGGACCACTGCAAAGGGTAAGGATTTCTTAAAATGTCATTTAAAACTCTTCAGATTAATGCATAGATTTCTCATGAACTACTTCTCTTTTAACAGATTATGACAGCGAAGGGGGCAATTTTTTTGGCAAAACTTTGAGTCCTGGAGAAGCCAGCCTGATACTCGGAGCCTTTTTTTTCATAGGACTTGTTCTGCTCTCAACAGTATTAACCTTCTTCTGCCTCGTCACCCGCCAAGGAAGCAGGATCCATTACATGGCTCTGCATGACAAAAGTGTACTTCTAACAGATTCCCTGTAAATCCCCGCTTTTAGCATCATTCACAGAGCCGCACTGGATTTCATGCCATGCTGCTAATAAAACTGGAGCAAGACATACGCTGATAGTCCTACCCCGTAGCCAGTGCTCACAAGAGTGAACGTGAGCTGTAGGGTTCAGCTCTGAGAGCCACATACCACCCATCACCGTTTCCGTTCCTCCGGAGTTCAGTTGAGCTTTGCCTAAGATCAAATTTGGCAGACAAGCAGAGCAGCACACCTCTCGGCATCCACACCGGCTGCAAAGGATTTATCCACGGGAGTAAGGAGCGGGCAGCGTGGCATCCATGCGCTCTGTGCAGAAACACGGGGTTCACACTAGGGAATAAATACCACCAGGGACTGTTTTAAACGTGCCGGCTCCTGAAGGAGCAGGTGTCAATGTGGAAGTCCCTATGGTTTCTCAAAGTCTGGCTCAATGAATTCACTGACATTTAAGCGATTCTCCTTTTTTTGCCCTGTTAAATGAGGAAACTGTGCACTGGGGACAGATTTTTAAAGGCATTTAGGGACCTACCAATATATTTTAGCACCTGATGGAGCTCAGCTGTGCCCCTGCTGTTAATTTCTAATAGCTTTTGTTAATCCCTTTAAAAATCTAGCCCTGAGCAACCTCCGAGAAAGTTAGTTGACTTTGTAATTGCTGCTCGTTGTGGTCCTGATTCTGTACCTCTTCTTTGCACCGATTAGCGCTTCACTCCCTAACTGTAATGAAACCATCAGGAGCCTGATCCCTGCGCTCTGCCAGGAAGACAGGCAGAATCAGGCCATGTTTAGTGATACTTGAATGTTTATAGCTCATTTTTAATTAGATAGTGCTCATTCTTGCCTGCTCACGTCAGCTACAGCTCTTGCAGAGGAACTCCAGAACAAACACGTCTGTGAATCTGTTTATCCAAATTTGATTTTGAATGTAAATTCAAGTTGCTGGTTAGGTTTTTTTTTTTATTTTATTTTTTTCCAGTTCTGTATTTTGAAGTATGTTCAAATGTAGGGAACTTTACTGCCCATCACTCTTATTGTAGCTTAATGGTGTCCTGGATTGATGTCCAGTTAACCAATATGTTGAAGTTTCTTGGATGTTTCTCAGTTATTTCTTGTTTCCTTGTTTTCCCCAGTCATTTAAGATAACACGTGAGATAAAACTGCAGGACTGAGCCCAAACAGAAGTTACACCATAGCAATAAACACCTCCAGACTCCTTCTCTAAATCTTCCCTTTGAGCTGACAAAAACAGATGCTCTAAGCCCTTTCATCTTTCTGTTTTGTAAACATTAAAATTGAGGTCTCCTGTTCTGTGCAAAACCACTGTCTGTCTGTGCAGAACATTTGTTCTCTGTATACATACAAAATTAAAGCCTTTCACCTAAACATACACTGTTAATAAAGGAAATTATTTGGTACTTTCCTTTTAGAGTAGCTAATGCATCTGACTTTTTAGAAACAGAATCATAAATATCTTTTGAACATAGAAACTAGCCAGCCAAAGTGATTACAATGATAATAAAAATCTGGTTATTTGTATGAACCTTCTGGCACAGTTCATTTCCTCTGGCACGCTTCTCAGCTGGATGGCGGCTGTGAAACAAGAATGAAGGCTCCAAAGGTCCTCAGGGCCTCAGGACATCACTGCTGCTTGCCCAGGTGACACAGCCTGCCACAGAGAGCGTGAAGCATCAAGAAAGCGTAAAGCATTGCATTTAACATTGCCTGCCTGGCGCAGGCAGCCCCGTGGCCAGCCATGCCCCGACACCTGTGTCGAAGGACAGCATCTGTGTTGGGCTGAAGGACCAGCGGGAACAGAGAGCAAAGCAACAAAATGAACAAAGGAAGAAAATGAAGAAGTCACCAGGACAGGTGTGTTCTCCAGAGAGCGCTACAGGCCCTCGAGTATGAAGAATCTGGATTACAAACTTGGGTAGCAGTTGGTACCTGTCCTAGCACCAAAAGCTCAAAAGGTGACAAATGCAAGATCAATCTTTACAAACTTTCCAGAGGAATAAGCAGCTCTGACACCCATACAATGTAAGCTGGATGAAACTGTTAAAAAAAACTGAGAAAAGTGTCCAAAGGAACAAAACAGATCATGGAAGAATCGATGCTTTTTTTGTCTTAAAAAAAATTGTGCCTCAGAGAGGTTTTTGAAGGACTCAACATGTAGATGAGAGGCCCRGATGAATATAGCCTGTTTACATTTCCACAGGACATTTGAGAAGGTCCTTAGTTAAAGCTTCTTAAAGAAATGAAATCATCATGGGATGAGAGGAAGGCTCCGCAGAGGTTAAATAACTGATCAAAAGACAAAAATAAGTGGCCAGATTTCATGTTGAAAGTCACTCATGGGGTGCTGCAAGGACCCTTGCTCTTCACTATTTTCTATAAGTGGTGTGAAAAAGGGTGACCAACTTGAGTGACAATCACAAGTACGTGTAGCATGAAAAATGAGTGATAAGAAGATAAAATTTAGTACTGATACATTTACAGTAGTACTTGTGGAAAAAAGCAATCCTAGCCCTATGTGCATCATACTGTCTAAGCATCTCAAAAATGGGATCTTATTTGTAGTAGTTTAATGACAATGTTAGCTCAAGTACTCTTTAGTGGGCAGAAAGGCAACTGAATATTAGGAATCAGTAGGAATTAAGAACAGAGCAAACCAGAAAACAACTTAGTACCATTATATGAATGTCTGGGGCACCTGCATCTTGAATGCAGCGTGAGTCACATCCCCTGGCCCCATCCAGGAGAGGACACAGCAGCACAACAGCAGCACAGAAAGAACAAGAAAGGGAACCAGTGTTGTATAACAGTTTCCATATGAGGAATGATTTCCCTGGATCGGGGCTTGGAAAAATAGAAAGGACAATTGAAGGCAGATAGGATAGTGGTTTTGTAAAGGGAGAGTTGAGTGGAGAAGGGAACAACTTGTCCCTTTTGGCAGGAGTATGAACTAGGGGAGCGCTACATGCAAAGCACAGCACAGGAGGTGGCTCTTTACGGGGTGGACAGTCACCTCTAACTCCTGGTCTGAGGGGGCTGAGGATGCTCCAAGCTTACAGAGGTTCAGAAAGCAACTAGAAAAATATAAGGGGTGAAATAAATTAAGGGTTTTTAAAGGTGAAGGCACCCCACTGACTCCCACAAAAAGTGACTTGAGATGTGGTGGTGGCAACCAAACACTTTGCAATGCCACAGCACATGGTGCTAGGCAGATTAAGGGCTTGGAGCATCCGCCAGACGAGGTGGGGGGACAGAGCTGGGGCTGTTCAGCCTGGAGGAGAGAAGACTCAGGGGGCTTTTATCCATGTGTGCAAACACCTGATGGGGGTGTAGTGCAGACGGAGCCAGGCCCTTCTCAGCGGTGCCCAGCGAGCGGACCAGAGGCGATGGRTGCAAACTGCAATACAAGAAGTCTCCACCCTTGGGGACACCCCAGGGCGCCTGGCACGGCCCGGAGCCCCCTGCACGACCCCACCTCCGGCTCTCCCCCACCGTCCTTGGGGGGGGAGGCCCAGCCCACCACGGCCCCCCCGCCCCGCCGGGCGGAGCCGCGCGGGGCCGGGCCAGGCTGCGGGGGCGCTGCCGAGC
>JAYKAV010001610.1:373632-447333 GCA_035582835.1 Phoebastria nigripes
CGGGCCGTGCCGTGCCGTGCCGTGCCGAGCCGTGCCGAGCCGTGCCGTGCCGGGCCCGCCATGGCCATCGCGCACATCGCCACCGAATACGTCTTCTCCGACTTCTTGCTGAAGGAGCCGCCGGAGACGCGCTACAAGGGGCTGCGGCTGGAGCTGGCGCTGGACAAGATCGTCACCTGCATCGCCGTGGGGCTGCCGCTGCTCCTCATCTCCCTTGCCTTCGCCCAGGAGGTCTCCATCGGTAACCGGCCTCCCCGACGGGCCCCCCACGGCCGCCGGCGCCTCCCGCGGCGGACAAAGGGCTCGGCGGGGCGGGGGCGGCGGAGCGGAGCGCCGGGGCGGGGGACGCGGGGGGTGGGGGGGCAGCGCTCCGTGGGGGCTCAGCTGACAGCTGCCGGGAGGGGTTTGCACTCGGGGCTGGGGGAAAAGGCACGTTTGGGCCGTGGGGAGTGCGCCAGAGGGAGAGCAGCTCTCCTGGAGAGCATCCCTAGCAGCAGGCGGTGCCTCCGTGCGATCTCGCCCAGGTATGCTGGGCATCCCGGCTGGCCTTTCCCGCTCTTGCCCATGGCCTCCTCCTCCTTGGGGCATTCCCTAACCGCTGTCACTCTCTAACACCTCCTGAGCAAGGAACGCTGTCAGCTCAGCTGCTGCATCTTCTCCTGTGGGTGTGATTTAAGGAGAGCGATGGAGCCGTACCGCTCTTTGTTTCTCAGTGCTGCTCAGCTTTGAACGTGAGCTGTGCCTTGAAAACTGCCCGTGTGCTGCGGTTCCTGGTGCTTGGAGTATTTTGCAATAAGATCTCGCTGTCATTCAGCAGCTGTCAGGGATAGGTGCTAAGGAAAAGGGGTCTGAGACCTCTGCGTTTGGACTGCGGGTGGCTYAGTTGTGTATCGAGGCTGGTGACCTGCTCCTCGGATGCGAGGCGGGATGGGCAGTGGAAGCTTTCCCCTGCTCTGCTGAGCTTCTGCAACCGTTCCAGTTCAACTTCTGCTGTGACTCAGTAGATCAAGYTATGCTTTAACTGAGAAAGGTCAGGTTTCCTAATTATTTCACTATATTTTTTTCGCCATCCCCARGTTGCAGAAGTGCGTGTGCATCAGCCTAGTAGCCAGCCCTTTTCAGAATCTGAAATGACTTAAATCCAAATGACAAGGACTTGCAGCCTGGGGGCTCTCTTAGAAAATCTATTGCTTATAAGAATTGCGCTGCAATGGCTCTATGTGACTGAAGATTTCAAAGGTGAATCAGCAGTGCTGTCCATTTTGAGACAGAGGTGAATCATAGGACTTCTTCCACACTTTCAGAAATAGTTTGATTTACTGCATGTACCTGTTTATTGGCATTCAGTGTTGTATACCTGAAATACATGRCCTGTGTGTTTGAGTCAAGCAAATGTCAAGAGAGTGGAAGCTGGAATGGGATGGTGAATTAGTGGTGAATCTGTGCAAAAACATCATGAATAGCATTAATCAGGTACCAGACTGCTTAAGAGATAAGATGCCCCCAACTGCTGTATTTGCATCTAGCTACACACCTATTGCAATAGATGTGGTTTTGACCCAAAGCACTGTGGCCTGCAATAACTGTGCAGAAGAGTCAAGGACAGCCAGGCTGGGAATGCCAAGACCAGATCCGAGCCCTGTGGCAGCTCTGGTCAATCAGAGACTGGATGGATATAGAAGTATTTCTGTAATCTAACCTGCTGCTTTTAGTTTTAGGTCTGCTACTGATATGCGCACACTTCTTCCTCTTAAAGCAATGAAAAAGAGGGCTTGCATTTCAGGTGCACGTACTAGCTCATGTATGGATCCCTCAGTTCTTCTTCCTCCTGCTTCTCCTCTAAAAGCGCTGGATCCACCTCTGTCTGAAACAGTGCCTGCGTATCAAGGTCTCTTTTATGAGCTCTGCAGAAGTAGTTCTTTCATTGTCCTTCCTTGCGTAAAGCTCCAACACGCAGTTGAATTGCAGAGTTTGGTAAAGTGTGCCTTTCTTTTTGGATGAGTTAAGTTCTCATCTTTGCTAATCAAACATTTGAGCCTCGGTGCATGGTATATATAAGACCTTTCAGTATTAAACTAATTCAGATTGAATCTGTGACTGCAGTAGATTCATAAAGCAAGAATTAAAATGTGCAGCACATCTTGCATGTCAGGGATATGCCATGTGCTTTATTTTGCTTGTAATCCTGAGAACCTTCAAGAAGAAAACGTGGGGTTTAAAACCGAGCTTTTCTATTTGAAAAATAAATATGAAAATAAATATGAAGAATACGCCAGGCAGCCGGCGTGAGTGAAACACCACCACATGGTTTCCATACAGAAAGTGATACTGTATCAGCTGTGCTGCTATTACAGCTATTGCCTGTTTCCCACACAGTCCTTGCGGCTTAGCAGGCTGGCTGCTTACAGGAGATCCCGAAGCTGTTTCCATTAAGGCTTTTTAGGGGATGGAGAAGGTCCTGGGGGCTGGATATGCCCGGTTCTGTGAGCACTACTGTTCAGCCAGTGATAAAATAGAAAGCAAGTATTAGTTTCAAACACTTCCTGTTATAATTGTGCTTTGAAAAAGCTCAAGAGTGCTAAACCGAGAGAAAATGGTAGGGTCCATTTTAGATCTGAAGAAGAGCAACTCAGAATCAGAAGTGGTTGTGAAAGCKGTATGTGAGTCACAGCATGGAAATATCTCTGCCTCCAGGTACAAAAATGGAACACCCTTTCCAAAAATGAACACTCAGATCCTATTTCTGTTAGGATAACTGCATTCTTCCCACCTAAAATTCTCTTGGCACCTCGAGCTGTCACCTTCTCTTCCTGCTTTGCTTTGCTGTTTCGTTGCAGTGCGGTGTCGGATAACTGCAATTTTCCTCCTACGTGCAGTTGCTGTTAATTGTGCAAAATGATGAAGATGTTTATGAAGGCCATGGAAGTTTTCTGAAGCCGCCAAGTAACTTTTCGTTTTGATAGAAGTTTCAGGAAATAAATGAGATTCCAGTTGGGTATCGCAGAGGATTTCTCTGCCGGAGGCGTGGACAACACAGCTGCCACCCTCAGCCAGCGAGCACTGCCGAAACTCCTGGGGTTAGTGCCTGCACTGCACTTCGGCATCCTTTAGAGGCAGGAGGAGAACTAATCTAAGTTTATTCTTGGTTATATTTTAGAAACCCATGGTCAACTGCAAGTTTGTGATGATTTTAGGCTGGTTCTGGTAGTGCTTAGTTGTGATTGAGCTGTTCCCTGCCAGCCCTGGGAAGCTTTGCTGCTTGAAATCCTGCACCTGTTATCTCTTTACAGCTAGACCTTGTTTTATAAAATTTTATGTAATTTTATATAATTTTTTTATCATTTTTTATCTTTTTTTTTTTTAATAATTTTATACTGGGGAGTTGAAAATGGAAATAACAATAGGATTGTGAGGATTTGAACAGTGTTGTATATGCTTATATTACTTATGTTATGGCCTTATATTATTTCCTGATATTATGTAGCAGTTCTTAGGGTAAATATACTACAGGTGGTCAGGTAGTACAGTAACAGAAACCATATAAATATGGCTAAATCACCCATCCCTCTTTGAAAAGGAAAAAAAAAGATAAGGGCATCCTCAGCAATGTATGGGCCACAGAATCAGTAGAAGTTTATCTGTGTCATTTTTCCATGACCATGTTTTTAATAAGAATAGCTTTGAGCCAGGATTGAGATTCCAGTTTTTAAACTCCGTGTATATATATTATGAGATATGCTTTCTTACTGTAAACAACTTAGCTGAAAACATAGGTATTTATTACCAAGGCACTGCTTGTTGCAGAATACTGGAGCCCTAAGCAGACAGTCGAGCAGAAAGGAAATCGAAACAAGCTGCTTAATTTTGGCGGAGGCTTGTTTCCAAGTTAGTTCTGGGAAAAATATCAGTGGCTGGCTTGGGTTGCAGCTGAAAGAAAAGCAGATGTGAGAGCTGTCCAGTCGACATCAAATATTTGCATCTTTTCCCGTAGGAAGGGAATTGGGAATTGCTCATACATGCTTAAGCCCAGCGGCTGCTTGTCACCAAATGATGTCGTTTGACCTTCTCTATACCGCAGGCTTTCAGGCACCGCTGTGCAGCGGGCAGCGTGTGCCAGCTGTGTTCACTGCGGTKTTGTGTGGGAGGTGATGGCTGGGAAGGGAGACGAGGAGGGAGGGAGAGAGCTGGAGAGGGGAGAAGAAGGGAATCCCGTGGTGGCCACCAACAGTCCTTACTACAGGTTCAGTTTGGGCATTGGCTGTGTATGGCTCAGACATTGCTAGTGTAGAATCATAGAATGGTGGAATGGTTTGGGTTGGAAGGGACCTTTAAAGATCATCTAGTTCCAACCCCCCTGCCATGGGCAGGGACACCTTCCACTAGACCAGGTTGCTCAAAGCCCCATCCAACCTGGCCTTGGACACTTCCAGGGATGGGGCATCCACAACTTCTCTGGGCGACCTTTGCCAGTGCCTCACCACCCTCACAGTAAAGAATTTCTTCCTTATATCTAATCTAAATCTACCTTCTTTCAGTTTAAAACCGTTACCCCTCGTCCTATCAGTACACTCCCTGATAATCAAGATGAATGAATTAATCCTCGTTTTAGCATCTCAGTTTACTTTCTAATGTAACAAATCACCTTGGAAACCTTCCCAGGACCCAGAAACCATCGTGTGTTAAGTAAAGACACCTAAGAAACTTGGGTATAATCAGTGTGAAGGTCTGGGTGGTGCTACTGGCTTGTCAGTTGTGGCAGGATGGTGGGTTAAGAAGTGCCTTGCCATGGACCGACCCACAGCATCTGCATGAATCTGTCAAAATGAAGATTTGCTGCACTAAAAAAGACTTATTTCCATCTGATGCTCTCTGATGCATCTTACCTCCTTGCTGGAGGGTGCGCAAAGATGGGGAAGTGGAGTCTTGCCCTGTGCTCTACACACCATGGGGTTAATGTCCCCATTGACCACTTTGGGCTTTCCCAGTGGAGACAATCCTTGCTTGCCCTGCTCAATTTCCACCTCATTTCTGGGAGGTTTTTTTCCCCAATTTGTTTGTTTCAGTTCCTACCCCCCCAGTTGGCTGCCTGTGGGATTTGAGGTGCTTTGGCCAGCAGAAAACACAAGGTGAAGGGTGTTAGTGCGGAACTCTGGGTGCTGCATCCCAACAGCTTCTGTGGGTGCCACAGGGGCAGCAGTACCCACCTGCAGCATCCCTTATTGTAYGTCCAGCTGGGCCCGTATCTCTCTATACAGGTTAATCACGTTTCTCAGTCATGAGAATCAAATGTATAGAAAGGGGAAAAAAAAACAATTGTGAAACTAAATCATAACAAACGTACCAAGAAGTAGTTTTAACTCTTGGATTAGGCTCCTTTCCTCCCCTGCTACCCCATTGCTAGCCCTCCCTGCTGATGGCCCTTTCYTTTCACGTTCACAAGTTGCTGGGGAGGCTTTTGGGAAATGATCCTATCTTGTGACTTCCGTAAGGGCTGGGGGCTAAAGTTAAGTTGGGTGTAATTAGGCCAAAGACTATTACTATGGCAGCTGCTGGCTGAGAGCTTGAAAAACATCTCCAAGTGCTGCTGAAGCAGGCTGTATGCTAATAGTTGGCATTTGCACCTCTTGCATTTAGTTCAGCAGGGTGCTCTGAAACCCGGGGCATTAATGACAGGACTGAGTCGACAAGTGTGTGAGTAGCATCAGTCTGGAGCAGCCAGACAAACTGTGAACTTCAAAGCATCTTTCATTAGAGGTGCAGACCCCAGAGAACAGCAGCATACGCTGTGCTGCTCTTTGGCATATAAGTAGCGCTGAGTAACTAGCAGAAGTTACCAGCGTTAGGAACGGGCCTGCCTGGGGAGCCAGGACAACCTTGTAAAAACACTTACTTTAATGTCAAGTCTAAATTGTCTTTGGGTGAACATCTTCAGCTGTTGGTGAGGAGATTTTTTTCTGTTTAACTTCTACAGAGCCAGGTTTACATTTCCTACAGAAATGATGGTAAGCTGCTTTTGGTGCCAGAATTAATTTAAAAAGCATCATGGCCCTCTGGTGTTGCCCAAGATTTGGGGTACCACCAATGTTGGCAGTGGAGCCAGATGGTCATCGCCACTGTTTTGAGATGTTTCTCCTTCAGGTGAAGGGAAACTTTTTTTTGTTTTCCTTAAATCTCACAGGTGGGAATTTCATTCACAAGTTTTTTTTCCATGAGTCAAAAAACCTATTGCTCTGAAGGCAATGCTTGATAAACACCCAGCTCTTCTCCCACTGCATGATTTTGAGACTTCTCTGAGGGATAACTGGCAGCCCTGTGGAGAGGGAAAGATRCTTGCTGGCTCCTCTGGCCCACTCCACTTAAACATTGCATCATCTGAGCTTTACATTCAGCTACTACTCCATGGCCAAAGTAAACCTCAGGAAACAGGTTCTTTTCTCCAGTGCACCCATTTGTGTCTCTCCATACTTCCTTCTTAAACATAGTGTTTATTCTGTTTCACCCAACCTGCCACTTTGGTCTGTGAGAAGCATCTATAAATCTAATAAAATTGTTCCTTCTGGTCCACTCTTAATGCATGTGTGTACACCCACACATACAGGTGCTTCTTCTCTGGCATGCATTGGGACATCTTTTTTCATATTTTAAAATCTTTTTTAATGTTGGGGTGGAGGATGTGCGTTGGATGGTGCCTGGCAGTCTGTACGTTGTGTATGTGTGCCTTGATGTTCTTGTTTGTGGGTTTTTCTTTAGTGGCTGCTAACGTGGATAATTCTTGCTAGGTAAAATCAGATGTTTGGGTATCGTGGCTAGTTCATTTTGCCTTGTGGAAAATTATAGTAGTAATTAATGGCTAGGTTTTCATCCAAGCTTATGCAAATCTTTTTCGAGTGATTGCTGTGTATTAGAAACCAAATAATTACTTACTGAAGGTTTAATCCTGTCAAGTACAACCACCTGATCCTGGTTCAGGAAAAACAGTTCAGCATATGATTAACATTGATTCTTGGAAGTACTCTCTGCTAGTTGTAGTTTCTTAATTAGATGTTTAAGTCAGAAGAGGGGTGTTGAGCCACTGGGGAGGAAACCAGTCCAGCTTGCTGGGTTTATGCTCTCTCTGGTAAAGGATGCAGCCAGAGGATGCTGAGCCCTCTGCTCGTCCCGCCTTGCACCCCAGCAAAGCAGCTGGGTACTGAACAGGGACTCTCTCCTTCAGATCTGAGATTTCCCTTGGGATTCTGGGAGCTTCTTTTTGTAGGTAGGTTTCTTTTTTGGAAAGCATCTACAGGGGCATTAGGGTGAGAATCGCTGAAGTGACTTGTATCCTGCTCATTTAGCATCAATACCAAAATTTCCACCTCCGTTTGGGCAAAAGGAGCGGGCAGAGTAGGCCCACTGCTTGCATCTCAGCTCTGAGAAGTCCCCACTGGGATTGGGGCATCTTCTTTTAGACACCTGATGATAGATCCTTCCCTAATGAGCTTGCAAGACTTGGGCAAAGCAGATGAAAAGGTGTTACCAGGGCACGGGATCTCCACCTGTAGGCAGCCCCATGCCAGTTTTTACAGTGCTGTAGAGGAGCTGCAGAGGAGCCAGTTGCAGAAGAAAAGGATTCTCCTGATACAGACACAGAGGAGATAGCTGGGGGCTTGTTTGCAGAGCACACATGAAGACGTGCCGCAGCTGGGTGGGGTGACGGCTTTGCTGCTCGCTGGCTGCAGTGACTCTGCGCTCAGCTGCATGCCTGCAAGTAATTCCTGCCGTCAGCGACCAGCTCCATCTGGTAATCTTAGTGCACTTGTAAAAGTGAGTTTTTATCATATATGGCTGCACACCTGTTGCTGCCTTAAGTTTCTGCAGCTCTTTTGGGTGGTCTCTCTTTAGTAACCATAGCAAGTGGCATTTTTTTATCCTCATTTGTTTGCAAAAGTGTAAGTCAAATTCCCATCACTCCCTGTCCAAAGTTGATTTAGTACCAGGGAATGATTAAAAAAATAAGTGCGTTGCCAAGTGTAATGATAACTTGGCCAAAGACTGTTGTGGCAACTGCTTAACAAATGCAGTCATTCATTTATTATTCCTCAACGTTCTTGCTGTGCGTTTTATCTCCCTGTTGTTGTTATGGGCTTGGCTGCTGCTTTTCTTTTTCCCCTTCTATTACTTGTGGAAGCAAAGGACGGGGAATGGCTTCACGTCACCAAGCCAGGAGGCTGTTCCTTTGATAGCAGAGGACTGTTAGCCTTTCGTAAACTAGACCTGTGCATGCATGTGTGCACAGTGGGTCTGTGGAAGGGGTTTGACTCTTTGCCTAATTCCTCCTCTAATAAAAACTACAGGTTTTCTTTTTCACTTTCTCCAGAATAGCCCAACAAAAAGTAAATTATCTGTATAGATTTATTGCTATTACTCCTTTAGAGGGGAGAAGGAAGAAAAAAAAGATGGAAAATTGTGTCCATTTTTAGATCATTTAATAATCTGTGTTCTGTGTAGATTATGCACAAAAACAACCTCTCCTTACCATGGTTAGTGCAAAGTTGTAACTTAYATTAACAAGTGTTTACAACCAAGACTGCAATAAGTTAATTAAAAACCAGTGCAATAACCGGAGCGTCCCCAGCTTCTGCTTGATGTTGAGCTCTATCTGCTTGGCTCCCAAGTCAAGTTGCCATAGTTTCCAACGTCCCTGCTGAAGCCCCAGGGATCAGAAGAGCCAAGTTCACTGCTCTGCTGCACCATTGGCATTGCTGTAGCTATTCCGGTATGAAGTTGTGCACATAACTCTTTGGAGAAGGAGGCTGGCTGCCTTTTTCAA
This sequence comes from Phoebastria nigripes, assembly GCA_035582835.1. NCBI lineage: Eukaryota > Metazoa > Chordata > Aves > Procellariiformes > Diomedeidae > Phoebastria > Phoebastria nigripes. The sequence goes on from JAYKAV010001610.1 coordinate 382,442, forward strand.
CACTAATTTTGGAGAAGGAGGCTGGCTGCCTTTTTCCTTACCAATTTACACACTCCATCACTTTCAGTAGTTTCCCACCCATTGAAGAGAATGAACACATGGAATGTGTTTCTTCTTGCAGATACACAGACATGAATAGGACAAAGCATCTTTCTGAACACTCCTATTGCTCGCCCTTTGAAAGGGTCACTTGTTTGCTGCTTCACACCGGGCACAGCCAGCAGCAGGAGGTTTGTTAAGTGATGAGAGCAGAGCATAAATGGTCCCTATGCAGTGGAGAACAGACACTCCAATTGCCTGCTCTTTTCTTTTTTTTCTTTTTTTTTTTTCTTCTGCAGTGTATTATTTCTTGAGCTTCCACAGCTAATGGAAATTCTCTGGAAAGCAGAAACTCCCGAAGCTTTGGGAGAGTGCAAGTGCTTGTCTGGTGCCAACTGTGCTAAATCACATGAGCTCTGGTCTGATAAACAGTAATTTGTTTTCCATAAGGGAGGCTTGTGACAGGTCGAACGATGTCCTTATGATACTACAGCCTTAGAAATAATTATAATAGCGACTCATAAGGAAAGACTTTTATTCATAATGCTCCTTGACTATGCTATGTTGTAAAAAGGCTATACAAGTTACAAGGCAAATGCAGTCGGCTCCTGTTACAAAAGAAGTTCTTATTCTCTAAAAGCTAAACCAGCAAAAAGGCATGAATGACACAATCTTATACAAAATACTTTTTCCCTATAAAGCACACAGAGATGCCGTTAGCACTAATTTTGATGAATATATATAGAAAAAAAAAGTAGCAATATTTCCTCACTCTTGCTCTTTTGATACTGGTGTTGTGTTGGAGCAAGCATTGGAGGTTGTTCTTGGAAGAGGGATGTTCATGGAAGAGCCATCTCCACTTTGTGTCATCATTTGGTGAAACAGCTATCCTGTTTCAACATTTAGGAAAGCCTGCTGGAAACGTGGGTTTTTTTGCTTTCACTACCAAAGCTTCAGAAAGAAAATCAAACCCCCTCATCCTGTTTTACTAGCTCTCATCCGAGGAGCCACTGATACTCCACATCCAATAACCACTCTTCCTCGTTGAGGTATGCTGCAGTAAGACTCAACTGGTGCCTGTAGCTGGTCAGAGCAGAATTTGACCCTAAGGCTGAGGCTGGGTAAATAGCTGCTCTTGCTGTCAATTAGTGCCCTGATCTTAATTTGAAGCTCCCGAGCATCTGGAGAGGTGCTGGGAGTGAGCGGGGATGACGGTGGTACGCCTGATCCTGGGCACAGCACGTCACTGTGCTGGTGAGGCGGGGTCTGGCGCCCTTTGGAGGTGTCTGGTGGTGTCAGAACGATTGCTCTGCCGGGAGTTACAGATGAGGAAATTCTTGTTTTCACATGTGTAACTTGAACCCCTCAAAACTCATCTGCAGCCTCAGAGGCAGAAGAAGTGGCAGCACCCTGGCCCAAACTTGCCCTTGCATCACTGCAAGGACTGCTGGGCTGCAGGAATGGTGTTTGAGGTCTTGTTTCAATAAGCGTGTAAGCAGTAGGTTGTGCATTTGGGAGACACAGCGGCATGATGGTACATGATGGTAGCTGTTGCCTCAGGAAACCAGCCTTATCCGATCACACTTTATATCTGCTGGTTCCCCTTTGGCCAACCTGAGTCAAGTGCAAGCGAGAGACAGGTCTTGGAGGTCATGTTCCCCCCAAAACTTAAGAAAATAGGCCTAAAAGACAGGTGCTTCTAATATACTGTCTCAACCCTTAGCAGACATCAGAGAGTCCCTATGGGAGTTTAACCCTTTGAGTGCAGCAGGAATTCAGTGACTCTCCTCCCCGCAGAGCTGCTGTGTTTTGTTCAATCGCTTAACCTAATAGCTTTGGATACCGCGAAATCCCAAGTGTGAGCTTTCCTTCCTAAACTTGATTTTTTTTTTTTTTTTTAATCTTCCGAGGACATGATAACTTTTGCTTTGTTTTCCCAGGTGCTCAGATAAGCTGTTTTGCACCCAGCTCCTTCTCCTGGAGACAAGCTGCTTACGTGGACTCCTACTGCTGGGCAGCTGTGCAGCAGAAGCAACCATCCCAGAACAACTTAGAAAACATTCCCCTGTGGCTGCATAAAGTATGTACAGATCTCCTTCTGCTGGAAGAATTGTCCCCGTGTAGAAGCCTGCTTTTGCCTCACTTTTCTTGCTCCTCTTCTCTGCTATAGTCCTTGGCTTTGACTTAACTCTCTATTTTTAGAGAGAATGTTTTCTTTCCCTTACTTCCAAAGAGGGTAGTACCAGAGAAGGTATTTTCTGCTTTTAAATAAAGGGTCTGTCGTGCTATAATAACAAGTATCACCAGTTATCTGACACAAGAGTAATGTTCATGTTGCTGTGTTGCCCTGGAGCTGTGTGCCTCACCTGGCTTTAGCCAAGAACTATTTTAAAATCAGGGTACAAGACACAACAACTGCCCTAGTGCTTGTGTCAAAAGCTTACTTTAGGAAAACAGGATAGTAAAAACGTTTTGTATTTATATTGTATTACACTTGGCCAATTTTGCATGGAGAGGAGCTCGTGGCAGATGATAGGCATTTTGGGAGAGATGAAATTCATCAGTGGTACCAACAGGTTTAACCCTGTCTTCAGTGTGCTCTTCTGAGCTGCCACAGGCTGTTCCCTTGCAAACCGTGAGCTGGCTTTCACGGCTCCGGGTAAAGCATCGTCATACTGTATGCACAGTAAGAGACTTATTTTATGGGTAAAAAGTGCAGTAGATACTAAGATACTTGAGCTGGCTCAAAGCGGTTAGCTCAGCTTTGGCAGGAGTTACAAACTCTGAGTAAATGCCATGCCAATGCCTGGAGCTGACTCAACTCGAGTGGCAGCGTCACCCTGCTTGGGCAGTGCTGATGCCAAAGTAAGAAATGCTGTTGGAGCTCTGCAAATTTGGGGTGTTGTGTGCTGCCTTCCCCAGCTCTTTTATTACTTGCCCCAGCAAATAACCCCCCAGTACCTGGGAGTGGAGGAGAGCCTGGTGTTAGAGGGAGCTCAGGTCTGGGACCTGCAGCACCTGTATTTCTGGGTTTTGCTGGTGTATCCCGTACCTCAGCTTTTATTATCCAGTCAACTGGTGGTATCTCCTCTGAAAGACTATTCAGGGATGTCTCTGATTTGTTTGCTGACTCAAATCACTAACTGTAAGGATTTACTACTGCCTTCTCCAGTTAGCTCCACTCATAACCTTGACCCAACGGTCTTGCATTTCATCAATATTAAAATCAGACTGCTGGTTTCTAGCCTGAACTCTTCCTTGCTCAGTTAGCACTCTACTTCACTTCAGCCAGACCTTCTGCAGAGGCCAGCCGAAGCTGCTGGGACATCTCGCAATGCAGGCAGCTTGCATGGGTAGAAACTCCACCTGCAAACCTGGATACGTTGCTGCCCCTTTCTCTTGAGGGAAAGAGTTCTTGTTACCCAATTTCTTCATGTTGAATTTTTTGCCATAGTCACCTGCTGATAGCTGTAAGTCTCCTAGTTTGCCAGCCATGACTAATAGCTTAAGTAGTCATACTTCTATGATGCAACCCATGTTAATTTGCTGACTGGTGCTGTCTCAGGAATTGATGCAGGGCCCTTCTTCCCATAGTTCCTCCATGATAGCTTAATGGTATGTGATGTTTCCTTGTAAATACCCTGCAGACTGGCTGCAAGAAGTATGTCTGAACAGCTGAGTCAGAGCTTGTAGCAGAGGCTGGGTGCCTCATCTTAACCTCCTACATCCATGCTTAGTCACCTACCCTTCCACTGAGCCGGGCACTAGGAGCTGCAGATGCTGTTTGGAGGCCAGTATTAATTAATATCCTTCTACTGGTTGTTCATCAGCTTCCATGCTTAACAAGTTTCCAGGGAAGGAGCGGTGTTACAGCTAGTAACGCTGACCTTTGGTTCCTACTGTGGTGGGTACAACTGAAGGTGTTTGGCTGTTGTTTGTATCTGGGGCCAGCAGCTGCCGGCTGCACTTCTGGGTGGCTTGCCATGGGGGCTGGTCGCTTCTGCAGGAAAACAGGGCTTGGGTTGTCTTCTGGTGCAGGCTGTGCGCTGCAAGGTACGTACAACCTCATTGCTCTGCAGATTTTGGCTAGATAGATAACCATTTTTAAGAAGGGCAGAGCAGAGCCTTTGTGGGAGTACAGTGATGTTAATGAGACAAGGGAGCCTTCCTAAGCTCAGGTGAGAGAGGACTTGACTCTGCAGTGCAAGGGCAGGGGTGCATGCAGAGGGACAGCAGGGATCGCTAGGCCCAATTTTTCTTAAGACAACATTTGAGGCTTTTTCCTGCTTTCTGAGCAGCAGTGCAGTTATTTGCAAAGCATCTCGGGTTCTTTCTAATACTCTGACTCACTTAGCTTCTCGCTATATTGGCGTGCTAGAAGGCTCCATAAGAAATGCTTAAGGAGGCATTAGATTACGATTTTGGGGCATTGAAGTTGTAGGCCCCAATTCCTGATTGAAATGGATGGATTTCCTTATGGCGTGCTCCCTGTGCTCTGTCAGAAGTGCTGTCAAAGGTTTGCGTCCTAGGACAGTGCTCATCATGGTATAGAGTGGAAGTAGGACCGTGTAGCTCTTGGTGAAGAAGCCAACTTGCAGCAACTTGCCCTGCTTTTGTTCTAGGCATCTGGTTGCTCGGAAGGATTATCAAAACCAGGTTGCATTACAGAAAAACTGAAACCTTCCCATTTCCCTCCTATTTCAGAGTACAAGTTTGTGCTGGCATTTTTGTTTTTTTGATCAGTAAAATGTATGTTTCAATTTTGGGCAATCCCCGAAGCTCAGGCACCTTTACCTGCTGTCCTTTCTGCTCTGGGAGATCTCTCCCAACACTTGAATTTATCAGTTTGGAAACTTGTTTTGGAGTGGAGAGGAGGAGCGTACTGCAACTTTCTGGGTTCCCTGCCTCTTTAGTGGTCTGCGCACTCCCAGAGGGTGCCCAGGGMCTCTCTCCTTGGAGAACTGGATTTTTGAAATTTCCAGTGATCCTGGAATAACTCTTCACACTGGATAATCCTTAGCAGAAAGCAAAATGAGTTGTGTACTCAAATGCTCACTTCAAGAAACAAACTGTCTGCAGATAGATAAATGGAAAGAAGAGACTATGGTATGTCCTGCATATATTCTTAGTTTAACGCTAAGATTTCCTCCTCTTTCAGTGAAAAAGCTGACAAAATGCTTATATGGTTGAGTCCTTTGACAAGACTCATCTTCAGGTTTGCCATTGATGAAACTTAGTCTGGTTGGGCTTCACTCTTCTGTTGTCTCTGTTTTCTTCTGGCGTTTTTCATTCAGGCTTAATTCCTTCAAGAGGTTTCTTGTATCTATCATCTGAAGCGTCAGAACAGAGATACTGGTTTCTAAAGATGAGTGGGAGAGAGAGACAGACAGTGCTGGTGTGGGATGGAAGAGTCATGTATTTGCTCCCTCTGTGCAGAGAGTTTGCTTCTTGTCTCTAAAGATGAGTGCTCCACCTGACAACTTATTTTGATAAAACTTAGCTTGATCCTTAACTGGAACAGAAACAAGCTTTTGGCCGTTGTGAGTGGGCAGTCCTTGAAGTCCAGTGGAAGAAGAGACTGCACTGCGAAGCCTTTTCAATCCATAGCGCACAGAGAAATTTTTTAAGTTTTTAAGCTGTATCAAAACAAAGTAAGTAACAGGTGGGGTAAAAAAGGTCATGTATGGTTTGAGATTCACTTTCAGATCTGGAGGCAGGATAATATCTCAACCACATGGCAACCTTCAGAATTATGAGTCATTTATATCTCACGTTTCTGCCCTGAAAACCAAAGAAACATCTCCCATCAACTCAAACAGGAATGGGATCGTATCCAGAGGGAGCTTAATACCTTTGCTTATGGAAACATGTTGTTGCTGTTGTTAGCCTGTTTTGGGGCTGGTGCCTTTGCTTAGGCTCTTCACGGTGGCATAGAGAAGTTTGGAACTGAAGAAGCAGACACTTCACCATGATCTTATTTTTTAATGAGAAATATTTTCATCTCAAGTGAGTGAAGACATTTCAGTGCTTTCGTCTTTGTTGAGTACTGTATGCCAATGGATTTTCTCAAGGCTGTAATTCAGACCTGTGCAGCTTAACAGCTTTGTGCTATTGTACTTAAAGTTAGTGTTTGACCACTATTAGGTATGGTAGAAGTCTGAATTCTTGCAGTCACTTCAATAGTGTTTGCCCAGAGGAAATAAGGACTGACAATGCAGTAAAATTAGAAAACTGTATTTTTCTAAATGTTGTTAACGTGGGTCTTGTCTTCTGCCAGCCTTCTTTATCCAGACCTTGCAAGCTCTCTGTAGATTAGGTCCTTGAAAATGCCTTTTGGGTCACACCACCCTTGGTAGCTATATTTTCTTTGGATGATAAAAGCATATTTGAACTTACGAAGAAGTTTTTAAAATGCCCTTTTAACTTATTTGCTGTGTATTTACTGGATCTTAGCAAAGTTGAAGCTGGGGATGTTATATAATAGACTATTTTGTGGTTTAGTCTGATTTTTCCTTTCACCTTCAGGAGAGCGTGATGCTAATGCATCTTTAAAAGACAGTTTCGTGATTCCAGTGTCTTATGTGCTTATTCAAACAGATTACTCAAACACTTCTTCTTCTATACCTGTGCATACGTTCTGGTTGAACAGTTAGCTGGTTTCTAACAGATTAACTTAAATGGACTGATGTCTTCAAAGCTTATTTCCCTGGCCTCCCAATAAATGGTGAAAAAAATCATCTCATGAGAAGATCAGGAATTCATTTTGATATTTGTAGTGCTAGCACYGTATGTGTATTTATCAGTGAAAATCTATGCGTGTGCATCGGGAACTAAAATGTAGTGAAGATGGTTCATGCCATTCTGAGTATTTATCTGAATGTAAATGTTCACAAATTCCAGTAAGGCAGAGTTGTTTTGGAAAATATACATTCAGTTTGTGCAGGTAATCTTCATGAGAGGAGCAAATGGAGGCACTTGAATAAATGGTCATGACTTCAGAAGAGTTCAGTGTGTTAAATAGATTTCTGGAGTTCAGGCTGCATGCATGCAGGCTATTTTTCTTCTCCATTCGTAGTAGCTAGTATTGATTTAACTTGCTCAACCTGTTTATGGTCAGTGATGTAAGAAAACAGCACACATCTATGAAGTGTAAGCATTTTGATGTGCATAAATTATTTGCTTTGATGATAACCTTTATAGCTGATTTTACAAGTGTAGAACACAAGACTGAAAACAATGTGTTGTGCTGAGGTGGGGGATCAGGGCTCTGCATCGTAACACTCCTGGACATCCTATTTCCTAAGCTCTCGCTGTCCAGAAAGATCGTGCTTTCTGTATTGCAGGGCTTGGTGGAGTGTTGTGCCACAGGCTACCAAACAGCCGGTGTCAGATCTGGTCCTCTTTTCGTCATAGACTGCCCTGTGGGATGTGCTACCCTCGGAGTACAGCGGTGAGATACAGAGAGGCACTAATTCTGCAGTTCCCATTTCAGTTCCTTGTTGCAGAGCGTGATGTTGAACACACACGTCTTTAGCCTGGAGGAAGGAATCATTCTCTGCACAGATTTCTGCTTGGATTTCAGTGCCTCATCAATAGTGGTTAACATGGGCTTTGGCAGTTTCTAGTGTTGAGTTGTCAGACATACCCTGCTCAGGTATCAGGTGCTCTTGGCTTTCAGAAGGAGTAAGGGTATAGCCTGTAACGTATGCAGTGCTCAAAGGTCTGTCAAGTCAAATGAGCTGCAGCAGTACAGAACAAGGGGCAGTTGACCTCTTGGCTTCCTAGTGCTCTGCTTCCTTGGGAGCTTGCTGTCGCACCCAGCGTGCCATCAGACTAAGGGACAAGCAAGGCAGGTGAACCTGCTTCCATCATCTTTAGCTTTCGGGAGCTCAGCAATACTTAGCAGAAAACATATAGGGGATTCTAGTTTGAGTCCCTGGTGCATGCGCTACTAGTTTTGTCTGTCTCATGCTGAATACTAATCATACAGTATCTATGCCTAGTACCTTCCAAAAAGTTGGATTAGCCTAGCTGAAGCTCTGCTATTCTGTTTTTGAGTGGCAAACTCATTGGGTCTTTGCCTGTCCTTTTCTCCTTGCAGCCGGGTGGAAATGAAGGCTCAGGGCATCCAGGTTGAAGCACGGTGTTGTAGCACTCAATGCATTTTCTGCACTAATAAAGTTCAGAAAGGAGCATTTTGCACCGTAGGATATTGTGTGTGTTCTAATGTATCTGTTCTAATCTGCTTTCAGAGGACCTTTCTTCAGTTATGCAATCTCATACCATGTTAAATCCAACATTGTGAACTTGCCATTGAAAAGGAACTTGATAACTAGACAGCAAAGGAAAAACTGAGTTTTACTTTTAGGGCAATATCTTTCTCTGGCCATATAGTTCTTGAAGTCAGTGACACTTCCTATTTAACATAAATACTACTAACTATCCAAACTGAAGTAGCATTTCCTCCTTGTGTATTTGGTGCCTTGGAAGTAAATACATAAACCATAAAAGAAAGGCGTATGGCACATGCTCATCCGTGTATGAATACCACATAGTCCTCTTCTTAAAAGGGGAAGTCATTATGTGTGACTGTAAAATGTAGTCAGATGAGCTGGATAATCCGAGTCTGTTGCTCTGAAACCTAGAACTCGTGCCAGATGACTTTGCATTTTCACTTCTGCCTGTTGGTTCAAGGCCTTAAATTTTAATGATTCAAAACAATTTGCTAGTTATCTAAGCCTACTGTTAACAAATAGAACAAGCATATCTTTCATTTTTAAAAAAGCCAGAATCCGAGAAGGATGGAGTCGTGTGCATCAAGTGCTGTGGAAGGGCTGACAAATACAGGCTTTTGTTTCCAAACAAAAAGAGCTGGACTAATGGTCACGCTGCCGCTCTGGTTTTGAGACCATTCAGAAAAGAGCGGCATAGTGTTTTCTCATGCTGCCATAAGCTACAGCTTTGGGAGTGATGAGAGCCTGCTGATGGAAAGTCCAGTAAACACGTGGCAAATGTGCCTTTGCCCCAGTGCTGTGATGCTTCTAGGTGAAGAGGCAGCGGTGAAGGAGTTGGGGAGAGGAGGAGGTGCAAGAGAAGATGGCAGAGGCTGGTCTTCATAAGACAACGGTGTGTAATGAGGCAGGGGAGATGGGTGGGATTGGAGGAGGTCTGGGGCAGAGCAACAGGACCGATGTCAACGTGCTACACAAGTGCAGTACATGCCCACAGAGTCTTTTTCTAGGTATAAAGGAAGAGATGGGGACTGGGACAATGGAGGTTTTGGGCTGTGACTTCAGTGTGTCAACTGTCTTGCCTCTTGCTGCATGTCTTGTAGGCCTCAGGGTAAAGAGATCTCAAGGATTAAYCAGATACTGCTGGTGGAGTTTCCAGTTTTGAGAGTCAGAAAGGGAATTCATAAATCATCTGACGCCTGTAAAATTTCAAATGAGTGAGTAGTAAAGACAAGTGGTATAAACCAATGTAAGAAGTTTTGGCCACTCCTTACTAAATCAGATGTTTCTTTGTTGTTTCTTTCCCCGCCTGGCACCAGTGGAAGGGTGCTAAGAGGTGTATGACATGGAAGTAAGTGAAGTCAAACACGCTTTGCTGAAATCTTATACAAGCTGGCATTTGTTAAGGCCTATGGAAAGGTGTTGCAGTAGCTTAGATAAGTTTAAGCTGTGTTCGTAGATAGATAATTTCTATTTCTGCATAATACAGAATTCAGAGGACTGAAAGAGCCTGGCCGTGAAACCATAAAGCTTTGGGTAGACTAAGGCATCCAGGACTTCGACCTGAGAGACCAGATGGCATTGTCCTCAAAGATAAATATGAAGGGCAGATTCTTGAGCTGTTGGGTTTGAGTTGATGAGATGTCTACAAAAACACATTGGACACGCCAGAGCTTTACATCTCAATTGGAAAGGACAGATCTGGAAAAACCCCAGATGATCTGAGGTTATCTGCTGTGTATAAAGAGGGAAGAGAGGAGGTAGTGAGGGCAGAGCTCTGCACAGTTTCTACAGGCTGCTGGGGGTAGGGGAAAGATCATGTCAAGGGTGCAGCAAGTAGAGCTGAGAGCTGGGAGATGACAGCCACTAAGGACGTGTTTTTGAGAGAATGAGCTTGCTCAGTTTGGTCAAAAGCAGTTAGCAGTTCAGAAAGAAGAGCAGCACCCATACCCAAGGGCTGTCTCGGCTGCTGGCGTAGGTAAGAGTTCTGGAAGGAAGAAATTTCTGATGGTGACTGTAGACAATCCATTCCGTGAGCATGGTTTAGTGGTGCAGAAGATAGTATGGATTCAGTGAAAGTACTGGGCAGATTAGCAGTCCCCAGCAATTCCAGGAGATCCGAAGGAATCCCCTGGATCCCTCTGGCCTGTGAGGTCAGTCCCCTGCGGTGGAGAGGGGACAGGCCACAGCTATGATATAGCAGTACAGGGTTGACGCTCGTTCCTTGCTGGTGAGGAAGAGCTACCTCTAGTGGGATGTACGGTATAATTACAGTCAACTCTGCTTTGTTAACTAGGTTTCTGAAACAATCTTGTGACTGGTTAGCCCATCCCTGCAGGATTTCTATTTCAGCTTTAAAGGTGAGCATTTCTTGACGTTTTCTTTCTTGAGGACTTATCTAGAGACTGAAGTAGCAATTTTGGCCAAGTTCAATTATGTTGCTACTGAGCAGAAATGGTTCAAGTATGAATTTATAAGAAGGGTTGCAAGGGAAAGCTGACGTTTAAATACAGCATTCTCTGTTTTCTGTGGCTATTTAGTGCTTTTCATGGCTTTGTCTTACTGTGTGTCACAAATTTCTGATGTGACTCCTGTATAGAGAATGTGCACATCCAGAATGATGGTTCGTATTACGGTCTCCAGTTGCTGATGCAGTTCCTTTAAGAGGTCAGGTTTTATTTATGTGCTAGTATGTTGTATGCATTCCTAGTATTAATAATAACATAGGATTTTGCTTTAATGGTAGGTGATATTAGAAGAAGCTTTCCTGGATAAAATGTTCAATAACATCAAATTATTTATTTTGTGCATACAAAACTTAATCTCTCTTGATTAATGCAAACACAAGTTAACATGTTAATATTAGGTCCAGATTCTCCTCTTGCTAAATATCTACGAATGTAAGTGGAGCTGTTCCACTTGCACTGATTAATGACTTCAGTCCAAGTTTCCTCTAAAATTCTCCATTGGTTTTTTCAATGAATGTGCATGTGTGCGTGGCTATAACATTTAAGGTGCCTTAAATCTGTTTCAWATTTGTTCACCACAACTAATTTAAAATTCTGTAGGAACTGATGCTGGATTTGAGTTAAGTGTGCTTACTATCAAAAGTTGAATGTAATGAATTAGAGATTAGCCAAATTTGCAGTACATGTTGTTAACTAACTGCTTGGCTAACTAGATCTTACATCATGTCTCTGTAACAGTAGTGTAATGTATGAATGTACACCTTGAATATAATGTCACAGTAGATAGAAGATGCCTTCTTTCCAGCAGCTGGAGGGAATTAGAGGTTAAATCTCATGGTGAAAAACTCCTACGCGTTGATGACTAGAAGAAAGATGGAAAGACTTCAAGCTGTTGTATTTTATACCTGCTTCAGCCCTTTCCCTAAGCAATGGGGACTGTGTAAGGACTGAATTCTCAGCGCTGCGTTAACATCAGACCATTCTGATACCATGTGTTGGTTTCCATTTAGGAGTTATCTAAAAATATTTAAATACCCTTAAATATTACAGCCACAGTTACATCCTTCACAGTCTCTGTATGTCAGCCACTCTGAACAGACATGTGTCTTTGCAGGCAGATGCAGCGCTGTAAATGGTCTATTCATTAACCTCCTGACAGCTAATGGAGAGCAGGAGAGATTTTGCCGGTGTTTGGAGCATTTTAGTTGCTATGAACAGTGGTGACACATTTGGGAGGGAGAGTTATGTGACACTATCCTCTTCCAGTCAGCCTCTCCGATAGCTGCTTTGGTTGCTTTTGCTGTTTGTTGTTCCCCAGGTTAATGCTGCCTCTCTCAATTTCAGCTCCAGCAGTGCAGTTCTGAATATGCAATGAAAATGTTATCAGGATCATGGTAACTGTATTCTGCTTTTTTTTTTTTGCAAAGCTCTAAGCAGTAGCAAGGTTACTGGAGCTGTCTGAAAAGAGAATCTGCTTCCCTGCGTATCCCCAATAACCACAAAAGAGGGTTTTACTAAAAGCATTTAAATAAAATTATAGGGAATTTAATAGGCTTATAGGGAACTTAATAGACTTGTAGGGAATGATGGTGACTGGCTGAGATTTTATATACAGGTAGAGCCTAACCTGAATTTTTTCTCCCTTCAGTTCTTCCCATACATTCTTCTGCTCGTCGCTATCCTGCTGTATCTACCATGTTTGTTCTGGCGCTTCACTGCAGCACCTCACCTTTCTTCAGACCTGAAATTTATTATGGAAGAACTTGACAAAGCCTATAACAGGGCAATCAAAGCTGCTAATAGCATCCGCAGCGGAGACCACAGGGACCCTACTGACTTGGTTCCAGCTGTTAATGAGAACTTTACACAGAGGTAAGATGCTGGGGCTTGGCTTTCTTTGCTCTTTTCTTTAAGCTCTTAACTGATGTGACACCTGCACTGTCTTAGAAATTTATTGCAAAGGTTTGAATGTTGACCTGACACACTTTTAAATTTGGTTAAAAAAAGAAGCTATCTGAAATCATTACTGTGGGCACTTGGAGCTGGAACTTGCAACTTTCTTTTTTCAAAGAAAACATTTGATGAGCTCTTCAGATTACTAATTACCTGAGATGTCCTGATTTCTTTAGTTGTAGTAGGTGTTAATTAGTTTTACCCACCACAGCATAAGAAAATGGGGACGGATGCAGTCCTCGGTTCTCAATGTTCTTGACAGTTGCTTGCACGCTGTGAGAAAAGTCCGTTACTTGTCATCTCCTGTCCTTTCAGACCTAGGTCTGCAAAGCTTCTGTTTAAAGGGGAAAAAAAAAAAAAAAACAACAAAAAAACCAAACACCCAAACCAACAAAAGCAAAAGCCCCCTCTCTGATAAAATTGGTACCAGATCCAGTTTCTGCTTCATCCTAGGTCAGGGTACCTGTTTCTCTTTGCATGTGGGGGTACAAGCAATGCAATGGGGACTTAGGTCTGTTCTTTAAAATGTGGAGTTAGGTCCTGACAAGTAAAAAGCCTTCCAGTATGCTATTACCGAACAAATGCTTGGGAAGTCTGCTTTTCCTCATGGATTTGCTCACTATACCTGTTTTGTATTGGAAAAGAACAAAAATATTTTTTTGCTGCGAGGGCAATACTTTTTTTCCATTTTCCAATGTTTGAGCTCTTTTGTCTCTTAAATGTCTTTTCTGTATTAGAGTGTCAATATTCTTCATTTATCTGCTATTCTGTTGTTTTTCTATTGACTTCAGTAAAACTACCCTTGGTTTACCCCAGTAAGAGCGAATCCAATCTTGTGTCTATTTTAGAGTACTAGGTTTCTCTGCAATTTGAAGTAGGTGAATGGTGCAGCATCTGATCTATGATGTGATTTGTTTTTTTTTCTCTCTCTTTCAGTTTGTGGGAAATATCTGAAAGCCACTTTAAATACCCAATTGTGGAGCAGTACCTGAAGACGAAGAAGAATTCCAAATGCCTAATAATTAAATAYATTATCTGCCGTTTACTCACGCTAGTAATTATTTTCATTGCATGCCTCTACCTGGGCTACTACATCAGCCTCTCCTCTTTGAGTGATGAGTTTCTCTGCACTATCAAAACTGGGATCTTAAAGAATGACACAACTGTTCCAGAAGTGGTTCAGTGCAAGCTTATTGCTGTTGGTGTCTTCAAGGTACTCAGCTATATTAACCTGCTAGTCTATCTTCTAGTCATGCCGCTGGTAGTGTATGCAATGTTTGTTCCGTGGAGATGGAATTCAGGTATTCTCAAAGTGTATGAAATCCTGCCAACTTTTGATGTTCTGAAACTCAAGTCAAAGTGTTTTGATGACTTAAGCCTTTACCTCCTCTTTCTTGAGGAAAACGTGAGTGAACTTAAATCATTTAAATGCCTCAAAGTGCTGGAGAACATTGCAGTTTCTGAGAAGTTTGATGTCATGCAACTTTTGGTAAACCTTGGTACTATTAAGACAGATATCGTGGATGGGAAGCCAGGGACAGCTGTGTTGGAGAAGCCTGAAGAAACAACTACAGAAGAGCTGGAAAAAAATGCAACAGAGCTACAAGGTAAGGTGACCTGCTCTTTCTTTAAAAAGAAAAATGAAAGAAAGAAACACCACAAAAGCACCACCTCCAAACCTGCTGGTATAGAGAGATAAGACATCCATTAAACCAAAACTTCATTCATGCAAAACAAAGCAGGTTTCATCTAGATGTGTATTCCTACCAAAAACATTTTAATATATTCTACAAGAAAACGGACCTGCTTAGACCTTGCTATGTTGTCTGCAGTATAACTGCTATAGCTTCACATAYGTGCCAGAAGATTGTGGTGTTGCAAGTCAGTGGCACAGGCCAGACGCTAAAGTGTTGGTGAAGTTGGTGAACCTTGCTGATGTCTCTGCTCTAGCAGTAAGAGGCTTCAGCTGTCTGAACTTGAACTGCTTAAGACCACCTGCACAGTAGAAGAGCACTAGATTGGTCTACGGTAGGTTGCGCTTGAAGAAGCTCCAGTGAAAAAGCTGGTGATTTCAGGACATTTGTTTTTCAGAGATTAGCTCAAAAGAGTAGTAACTGCTGCTTCTGCTTTTCATTCAGGCTTTGGCAGAAATCTTACATGAACATCAAAATAAGTCTGATGCTCAGAAATGCTGCTGGCGGAGGAACAGAAAATGACAAAAGAAGGGAAGTGGGACTGGGGCCAGTGAACATGCTCCTGTTCCTTCTTACACAGAGAGAAAGGAAGATTGACTGTAAAGTGATTTTTGCCAAAATGGTCTGAGGCTATCTGGATTGGTGCAGCTGTTCTCTGAATATTCCCGCCAGTTCCCAGACATGATCAGCTCTGAGCAATCGCAGTTATATGAGATGTTGTCTTAGATTCTGTGCTAAAAAATGTATATCTTAAATGTGATTCCAACTCCCTCCTCAAGTGCAGAATTAGAGAAGAGAAGCCAAATATCCAGGGAGAGGCATAAAGGGTGGAAAAGCTTTCTTCCCATTCGATGTGAGCATGGCCGCTGTCGTAGCTGTCCCCACAGAAGCAGCAGGACACCAGTGCCTACATCCCCTGAATGAAGTAGTTCAGACTCTGTGGGCTGCCTCTTCACAAAGTCCTTCACTCATGGAAGTGAAGAGGCTTTAAAACGTTTAGCAGCTGACCTGAGTAGGCAAGCACAATGCTGAGGGCAAGTTAAAGAACTGTTTCAAAGGCAGGAAAAAATTAAATCTGCTTTCTCTTCAGAAAGCTATGCCCTGTGCCTAATAAAAAAGAAGCAGCAGCACCCAGAGGGTAACTGTTCCTCTGTACTTCGGTCAAGCAGTTCTGGTAGTTTGAGGTTTGGAGGAGAAGTCAATTTATACAACAGCGGAATTCAGAACAAACAAGCAGAATTATTTTCAAACTAGAAGAAGCGCTTCTGGCAGCCAGCTCTAGTACAGCAGTTTGGAGTAATTCTGACAGAAAATAGTTTTCCTCTTAAATATGTCCTTTTTTGAAATGACAGGTGGGTGGGTTTTGGTAGGAGAATTTAAGAGCCCAAGGTGGAGGTCTCTGCTCAAGGAGCTGAAAAAGCTAATAGAAAATCTGATTCATTTTTATCTGAAAGCAGAACTTTTGAGACTGTTTTCATCTCACAAAAACACTTCAAAGACTTGTTTTCCTCCAGAGCAGAACAAACTCATGCTTGAAGCTCTGTTAAAATGCATTGCAGAAAGAAGCTGCCATTTCACGACCAGCTCCAGGTGGTGCAGCCCTCTCCTTCTGCCTGGGTGCAGCTGCAGACTTCACTGCCCGTCAGCAAAGCTTCGCTCATGGCTGATCGTCTTTTCTTCTGTCACTAGTGGCATCAGCATGTTTTAATTAGTAACGGTGTTAACAAACGAGTGGTCGATGCTGACTCTGGACCGTATGGGCAGGAGAGGCTGCAGGGCATCCTGCCGCTGGGTGCCGCATCCGGACTGCGCGGGGGCAGCTGGGGGCTGCTCAGCAGCGCCAGCACAGCGCAGGCCAGCCAGCCTTGCCGCACTGTCTTGGTGGCAGTTCCTTTGTAAACGAGAATAGGTCGAGTGGTTTGATGGCCCTTGCACTTCTAAAGGTTTACTTTCTCTTCAGTTTTGACAGACCATGATGCAAGTGGCAACGTGAGTCCGAGAGAAGATAAAAAACTTCGCCAAAGACTTATAGATTCTTCGTGCTGATGCTTCCCCACCACAGCAGGCAGGAGCTTCGTACTGCAGGAGGGCTTCTCCTCTGCCTTCGCTGTGCTCAACGCAAGGTGCTGCTCTGTGAATGCAACCGTCTCGATAGCCTGACAATTCCTCAGAGGCCAAACTGGTTTACAGACTACTTGTATAATCATCAGCAATCATGTACCTGAAAAAGCATGTTGTAGACTTTCATTATTTATTAAAAAAAAAAAAAAACACACACAAGGAAGAACAAGAACAAAAAATTTCTATCGTGAGTAACAAGTGACATGCATTGAATGCAAGCGAAGCTGGCAGCAGGAAAGAGCTAGCACTATACTGTACAGGGATGGGAAACATAACCCTGTAGGTAACAAAAAGAGATGGCCACGTTGCATTCTGAAGTGTTGCTCTGCTGGGAGTGGCCATCTCCGTTCTGGGGTTTAAGTGAGGCATCTTGGGGCTCTCTGCCCTGGAAAAGGGGTTTGTTTTTGTTTTGTTTTTTTAATGAGTCTGGTTAATCTGTACCAGGTGGTGGCTGGCCACTGATAGTGGCTGTGTCTTCACAGGAAGAATAGAGGTTGCTCTGTTCAGCCTGAGATGTCTTGGTTAGCCGTCTCAACATTGATATCTGGGATTAATTACTTGGCACTGATGGAAAAGAAACTACAAACAGGCTTGGTATAAGGGGGTACTGTAAATGTTAGGGATTTTGAATTTTCTATGTATTCATAAATTAATAATGTCTTAACACTTTTTTTTACAAAATGTAATAATATGTAAGCTAAATGTTAGTTTAATTTCCATTTCTCAGTTGTTTTGGTCTTAGTGACTAATAAATCCACCTTGGAGTTTGGACTGAAGATCAGTGAAGTTGGTTCCATTTTTGTAATGGTTTGTAGAAGTTGTTTTGTAATGTTTGTATGTGTGGAATTTGTTTCAACATGTTTGTAGTATCAAACGCAATATTAGTTGTGCTGTTTTCCAAACCCCACTTGAGAAGACAGTCTTATTTGTATTACAGTAGCACCTGAGTGCCACAGCAGAGCCAAGCACCCGATAGCCAAAGTGAGGTAGATGTAAATAGGATGAACGGTTGTTCTCCCCACACACCCTGTGACTTAATTTTAATTAAAGATGCTGAAGTGGATTGGAACAGACAAAAGAAGGGGAAGCATTTGTAAATTGGAAAACTGTCCTGGTTTGTTATTGGACTGTTTTGGGAGAGTAGCATTCAGCTTTAATGTCACCCCCTCTGCCCAGGACCTCTACCTTCAATGAACATTAAAATGACCTTTGTCTTGAATTTTAGATACAAGGTGAGGTGGGTGGGGGTTTAAGCACCGCAGTGGCAGTGTGTATCTTTCACAAATGTTATATGCTCACTTGTTTTTCCGTATTGTCCATGTAACTGAAATGTTTTGCCTGTCACCTCTTCCAAGTTGTCTTTTTAGACAAAGTAGGACCTCTTTTATAGCTAGGTAGGACTTCCATTTTCCAGTTCATCTGTGTCACCCRCTGTTGTGTGGGTGCCCATATGGCTGAGGATGAGGGGGAAAAAGAAGTAATCGGTGTTACCATCTTTGCACAGAACTGTTCATGTGCTGCAGCAGATTTCAAAGAGATAGTGCACCTACTTGAATTTGGCAGCTGTTGTTAAACAAGTGGATCCCCAAGCGCTGCCATACTATACTTTGGGCTAGTATTACAAGAACTCTTCAGTTATTATATGGCTTTCAGCTRAGACAAGCCTTATTTAAAATCAAGTCTTTAAAGCCATAGTATTACGCTACCTCTGCATAGGACAGTAGCACAGCTGCAGTCCTAACGTCTGTTGCATTACCAGCAAGAAACGGGGCTTGTGTTGGATACTGGTGGTCCAAACTGCTCAATTTTACTGCCATAACCTCTCCCAGCAAACTTACAACCCCTTTGACCTTTTCTAGATTGTTTCTGTCTGGCTGTGCTGATGTGTTGCTGATGGTCCTTCATCTGTGGGTAATGCAGGTGCACATTGTGCGTTGTGTGTTTTGAACAAGGAGCTACAGTGCAATACTAAGATTTTGTGATGTGGATGTGTTTGAACTGTTTGATGTAAGTAGAGTTCTCAGTCTTTAAAACTCGAAGCTCCTGAAAGCAACATGTTCATATTTCATGTTGGATATGAACCTAACTTTTTACTAATTCCCCTTTTGTATTTAAAAATATGACTTGCTGCAATGAATCTCTCGTCTTCTAAAGTGCTCAATAAAATATGTATCAATTCTTCTTGGTTATTTAAATAAAATCAATTTTGTGAACTACAGCAGCGTAAGTGACTGAAGGTTCCAGGAGCAGTCGCATGTCGCCATCTGCAAACCCGTAGTGCAATACATGTGGTCTGATGCTAAACCCTGAGCAAACTTTTTGGACAGTAGTTATAATTGTGTTCTTTTAATCTTTGTTGTCATAAAATAGTCAGAGCAACATGAATTGGTTCAAAATCTATTTAACCTTTAAAAACTGTTGAGAAAACATCAGCACATGATAAATAGCTTATTTATTGTGTGAGTTGCTATCTAAAAATTGGCCACAGTCTCAGCACGTTTGAGCTTTTCAGCTGTATCTTGCTGTTTTAGGATGTATTTCCGCAACTGCCCAGCTCAGTTCTACTTACATTTTAGTGGCACTGCTCCTGCTGTATTTTGCAGTTTTCAAAAGATGGGCTAAATTCCAATTTAGGTCTTAAGGAAAAGAGTCCATCTTCAGCCTCTTCATCACTACACTCTTTCTAGAAACAGCTACATCCATCTTTTTTTAAATACCCTAGAAAGTAAAATGGCAATGTTGAGATTCAGGTTTGATCCATACCATCCTTTGTCTGACCCTTCTCTCTCCACCGCTTGGGTATTAATAGTCCTCCAAATGCAGGAGAGTTGCAACTAGCTCCTCTGCACACTCCTTGCCTTATAACACCGTTCAAGGGCTCTTGGCTACCTTGTGAGATTTAAAACTTGTGACATAAACTGCATTACACAGAGAGAGAGAAAAAATGTTTATTCCAGTAGAAGATGGTGTGCCTCTAATAGCAGCTACCCCGCTGCTTTTCCTCCTCTGGATGTTGTCAGTCACTTTCAGAATAAAGAGTATATTTTAGGTCCATGTTTTGTTTCTCTTTGTGGGAGCAGTGGGTGGTTTTTTAGTAGGAGTTTTGATGACAAGTTTAGGGCCCAAGCCCAGAGCCCCATTTAATGAGCCTATGAGCAAAGGATTTCCTGGCTGCACTTTGTGAACGTGAAGATAGAAATCAGGTCATGAGTGGTTTTCTGAAGATGGAGGTGGTAAGAGGGATTTAACCCCCCCCTCACTGTCTGCTGTCTATGGTGGCTTCTGTCTGAGTTAAAACTTTCTAAGAAGGAAGCCACTAGGTGTAAATCTTTATTTTTCAATAATGAGTGTCATGTTGCTGATATGAATAATCAAAATTATACTATCGTGCCTTATGGACTAATTAGTTATCTAACCTTATCATACCTCTATCAACTAGGCTTCCTCAGCAGTGTGCACAAGCCACAGGAAGCTCATTGTTCATTATTCTTCTTCACTGAGTTCCCATGAAGAAATGTAAGCTGATTTTATGATGCTGGGTACTGGTTTGATTTTTAGATTGCCTGAAGGGAAAATGGCATCGGAGCCAGGCACAGCCACCTGCTCTAGAAGGGACAGCTGTAAAGCCGGGAGTGGTGTAGCTCAGCACCACCGCCTTGCCCACGGGCTGGGTGTGGATGGGGGCACCAGCAACACCAGCAGGAGCATGGATGTGGACACAGAAGGGTACTGAGCTCTATTGAGCTTTGTGCTTGTCTCACAGGAAAGTGAATGCACCACGTTAATACCTGCTCAGAAATGTGGAACTGGCCTTTTTGGTGACTACGTAAGCTGGCTGTGTGGCCCAATATGGTGGGAGGGGACTAAGGAAAGGATTGGAGAAGTCTTGTGTGGATACTTTATCCCATGCTAACTGCTCTCAACTCACATTGTGTACAAGTCTTGAACTTTCACAGTGATATGATTGCTTCCCTGCCCAACTTAAATCAAACTCCACAGGCATCAAAATCTGAATTGTCCAAATTATTGTCAAGGATTTTATTAATTATAATTTACCTTGATCCAAAGGAACTGTATATCATATATTCTTCTAATAATGATGTTAAAGAAATCTCTGTGCACTGTGCGTAAAAAGCAGATGTCTCCACTGAACGGCTTCTGCTATCATGGAAATGCAGCATATTCTAATGTACTGAAGGAAATTAGGGATAATTTGGACTTTACATACACCGAAAGGATTTTGTCAACCTGCCTTTCAGGTTTTTTTTGTGCACCTAGGCTTGTACTGTAGACTTGCTTTCAAAGGCTCACAGGAACAGCCTTGTTTCTAACCTGTGGATCAAAGCAATTATTGTATTTTAAAAGGTAGGTGAAGTAGTATGTCTGTCTTAAGGAATTTTGTAATTCTGCTTTTAATGAAGTTTAGACTATCTTCACCTCAATGAGTGGTTGTCGTCACTTCACAGGTGTTTTCGTGCTGCTGTGACATTGCTCTGAGAGCTGGATTGTTGCAAACAGAACAAGAGCAGATGAAACAACTCAATATAAGTACTCCCAATGTCTGTGTTGTGCTTAAGACTATCTTGCTCCACTAAGGCTTGTATTGAGGTTCCTAGTGTTTACTCCTGGAATAAGAATTAAACAACATGCTAGGAGGAGTACAAAGTAACCCTCACACCGTCTATGAAGTGAGCCAAAGAATGAGACTCTTATTCAGGAGTACTCTTTGTACTTGGAGGTTTGAAAAAGTCTAGGATTTGGGTTTTTTTCTGGTGGTACCAAGAAGATGCGGAAACAAAACAGCATAGCTTCCTGCTAAGTACCAAGAAACACTAAGGGACCTACTAGATGAACCCATCACAACCACTTCTTGGCTTGTGAAAAAAATTTTAAAAATGATGTGTCTGAAGATTTTGTGTACCCTGTTTGGTCAGTGGCCAGCTCAGAAGACTTCTTGCCTCAGGGGGTGATGGGGTAGGGTCACCTAAGTGATGAAGAAGGCAAAATCCTGGTGGAAATCAGGAGACGGCTGAGGCAATGGAAGTGCCCTAGGAAGGACAACACTGGGGAAGAGAAGACAGAGCTTTTGTGGTGGCAGGATGTTCTAGATGTGTGCAATTAGCAAAAGCCCTGTTCTATCAGATGGCCTAATACAGAATAAAACGTGAAGATGCTATTGGTCAGAAGTGCAGCCAGCAGGAAGTAAATATCTGCATTAAAATCAAGGCCAACAACACTCTCATGGTGCCTCTCATTCACCACTGAAAACCCTTTTTCCCACGGACCCAGCACAGTCTTGCAGAGCAACATGCCCTTAACTGAGCCATTTCCAGATGCAATGGGACCCTCAGATAGAAACTACTTCCAGAGAAGTCTCATATGAGCACTTTTACCAACCACAGTTCTTACAGCCCATGTTCCAGCAAACAGGCCTTACAGAAGACAATGTAAGGACAGTCAGGATGAAAATCCATCTATCCTGGTGTCTTGTCTTTCAGAGTGGTCAACAGTAGCTACCTAGGGGACAATAATAGGTATAGGTCAAGCAGTACTAGCTAATGGTCAAGCATATAACCATGCTTTCCCAGAATAGTGTCACCACTAAGGACTTCCTGAAATGGAGGCTATTATTAAACCTTTATATATGATAATTGCTGGTAGATTTTACTTCCAGAAATTCTCCAGCTGCTTTTGGAACCCACTAAAATGTTCAACACCCATAATTCCTAACAGCAAGGAGCTCCACAGCTTGATTAAGTGTCATGCAAAGAACTATCTCCTTTGGTGTTTTCAGACTACCAGTTAACACCTTGGTGGCCTGAACTAAAATTACTCAACTCCAGTTTTTACCAATTCAACTCAGTAGCACCAAGAAAATTAGCTGAGGTGACCTTTCTTCACGCTTTAGTGTCCCAGAACACGCTACTCAGATACCTGCGGATACTTTCCACCAACAGGAGTCTCTTACGCCTTTACTAAGCTCAACCAACACTGATATGTTAGCTCAGATATTCCCAGCTGAAAAATGGACTGGGTTACTTCTTTGTGGAGGTTTAATTATAACTCCCTGGTGGAACTCCCTCAGCAGAAATTTCTAAGAATTCAAAGTCAGTATTTCTGTAGTAGGGTTACTAAATATTTTAACCTAATTTTATGGAAAATCCACCTGTTCCCAAAGACTCTTAAATTAAAGCTGAAATTAAAAAAAGGTTTGTACTTCATTCTAGCCAGCAAGGAAATACGGTCAGAAATCAGTGCCTTTCAGTGCTCCTTTAGCTTGAAGTCCTGTGAATGCTCACATTGTAATGCCAGACTTCTCCAAAAACAGACAATGTGGATTTCATTACTAATTGGAGAGGGACTCTGTTTCACTAGTAGTTTTGTTTTCATTTATTAACTCTTCAGGGCTCCTCAAAACGCACACAGTATGTGTATGGACACACCAGCTACCACAGAGCACAGCCAGACAAGTCTAAGGCTGAATGTGAACCAACAGAAATTTAGGATTTAGACATAGAAAAGCATTTGAATGTTTAGTATTTTTAGGGTTTTTTTCAAACCTTTGCAGTCTCAGGATCCCCTCAGAAAGAAATTCATGTTGAAAAAGCAGTTCATTACAGAGAATACAGGTTACTTGGTGACATAGGGATGGGACTTCTTAGGAAGTAGCAACTTGTGTCCAAGTGTGGTGGGGTTCGAGGGCAGTTCAGACTATTTGCCTGGCTGAGGCATGAGCTTGTACTAACCACTAAATACCCAAATCACAGGCTTGCTAAACCCAAATCCTTTATTTTTATTTTGTTTCTTTACTAGCATCTTGTGGGTGTGATTCTGTAGTCTACGTGCTGTTTGTTAGGCCAGATTTGCTGCCACACTTTTGAAGAGGGAGAACTGTAGGTAGCAATAACTCCTGTGTGCTTGAGAGTTAAAAAGGAGGGAAATTAAGGAAGTGTATGACTTTTCAGACTTAACAGACAGTGTTTTATTAGGATGCAGCAGACATAGGCAGAGGACTAAATGAAGAACTCACTTCTTCAGAAAATGATGGAAATAAAATCAGTGGGTGGAGAGGCATAGAAACATATGCAGTACATGTTGCCAAACACAGCCGCAGAAAGTGCTTCCCACAAGTGTTACGTCTTTTCAGACCAGCATCGCTTCTTTTCTTCTTTTTATATATATCTGTAAGGCCCTTATCTGCCTCTCGTAGCAGCTATGCAATACTTGTTCTTGCTGGATTTTAAGGTACTTTCTAAAGGCTACCGAAGCAACATGATCCTCTGTTTCCCTGATGGAGGAAGAAGAGTTGAAGTGACTGGCCTATAGCAGTAAGTTTAACTAAGAGAAGAGTTGGGTCTCTGGGTATCTACTCCTGGGATCTGCAATGTTTTTAGTACAGTACTCTAGTTAACTAAGGGAGTACAGTCAAAACTAATGAAAACTCCTGTGTTTTATTTCAGGGGAAGGGAAAATGCCATTACTCCTGCTTATTTGGTCTTTCTGTATGCTAAAAAGAAAGGCCACATTTTTAAGATACTTTTCTGTGATTCTGTGCCACAGAAGTTAAATTGGTCCTTGTTGCTGCTTATGAATTTGGCTGTTCTTGAGGACTGGACCATGCAAAAGTTCACAGTGCTCTGATGTACCCTTGCAATGCTTACGTGAACCCAGACAACTTCCACCTTTCAGAAGACACTAGGTGAGGAAATTACAAGTTCCACAGGAAAATTATCATGGGATTTGATTAAAGTGCTGATGTATCCAGYCCTTTATCACCCTTTTGCAACATGTCCGTATTGCATCCAACAGCTCATGGAGCAGCACTGCACACAGCCTGGCGCACTGCCTTCCTGCACACCTACGTTTGCAAAACAATCCCTGATCCACAGAAAGAAGTGGAGCTACTGGCTGAATAAAATAATGCTCAAAGACAAATGACAGATTCTGTCCCAGTGGCCAAGTCAGTGGGCCAGTTCAGTAAAGGCAGAGATGAGTCTGTGTCAYGGAAGGGGGGGCAGGATCAGAGCTGTGTCTTTGGAGTAAACTTTTCCAGAAATCTTTTCTTTGAGCACCACTTTGTACAGCCCACCTTAGAGTGGCACAAAACAAAATCTATCTGTCTGTTAGGGACAATCTGCATTTTGTGGGTTTCTGTCCTGCAGGCTGCAAGGCTGGAAGCTCTGGAAGAGTGTTGCAAAAGAACAGAGACCTTCCATCTTGTATTTCAAGGTGTTCCCAAAAGTTTAATTTCATTTCTTTGGTTACAAAAACTAGGAAAATCTTGGACTGCCCATTCTGACGCTGCTTTTTTATGAGGATTGACATACAGCAGGACTTGCCAGTTCAAAAAAACAGCCCTTGTAGTACTTGGCAAGTATTGACAAGTAACCTGCTGAATGGAGACTTGGGTGATGAAAGTGCCTACCTCCAGAGTTACATACCCTGTTCCTGGCTCGCTCCCAGGTCCCATGCTTGTCTGAGCCGTTCCCAGGTCCTACATCTGTCCCCTCAAACTCATACCGTGCTCTCCATGTGGCTCAGGATGAGGATCTGAGAGACGATGGTCATTCCAGTAAGTCTTTCCTTCAGCATGGCTGGGGCTGTTTCCCTGCAGAGAACAKCTCTTTGTCCCCACACCCCCAGGCTGGGCAAGGGAGCAGGTTTTAGACAGTGCAGAACAGGACTGCCATTGCTCACTGCAGTATTCAAACMCCTCTCAAGTTTTTTATAATAAAAAGAACGGGGATTTTCTTTCCCCCCACAGTTCTTTCTCAGGCTTTTCTCAGTCAAGCCCCATTGGACAGGATAAAAAAATATAGCCAGAGCACCAGAAGTGGCCTGAGGCTACTGTTGCAGACTTCAGAAAGCTAATCCTCATTTTGCTAGAAAACAAAACCCACAGTCTGCTTTGAGGAACTCAGGAATGTAATAAATATCAAACCAACAAAGTCCCCTCTCTTCATCTCTGCTGGCTATGAAAAAGTACAGGAGGCAGCAGCACAGATGTAGTAACCTACAGTGAAGTGAGATGACTCCTTCCTTCCAGCCCCTGCTGGCTTTCTTCAGCACTCTGCAGGTGGGATCCAAAAATGAGTACCTCTCTGAGACTGAGGATCAGGAGAGATCACCCCAAGTCTTGCCATATTCTCTTTGGTCTTTTCCATAGAAGAAGTATCTTCTCTGAACCCAAAATATCCTCATCTGCACGTGCTTATAACACACCTCTCAGATGAACTTTACAAAGATCACTGAAACAGGAGTTAGGTCATACTGTTCACTCACAGCATCAAAGAAAATCTCAGTGTACCAGCTGATGATGTCTTTGAAAGCGGATCCAATGAACTCCTTCAGCTCCTGCAGCATTTTTGCCAGTGTTCCCATATTGCTACCCACAATTTCTTGTTGGAAGAGAGCTCACTCACCCAGAAAACCAGAGGSAGTGGCTGGAAGTCTCACTTTCTTGGGAAATCAGGCTTCATTGACTCTCAGCACTGTCTTAGGCCTCCATGCTTTTCTATTCTGTTGCCTGAAAAACACAGAAAGCCTTAAACCTCCCCTCCACCTGCATGCATGCATCTAGGTCTCTTCAGGTCAACAGCTTTTCCAGGAGCTCCCACAGGTCTTCRATATCTGCTGACACAGAGACCCACATAGCCACAGGGTATCCAGGGGAGCACCTCATCTTGGTCATTTGAGAGGTGTGTTGGACCTCCTCATGTTGACCCAAGACCCAGGAGAGCTGGTCAAACACTTCATTGCTTTTGAAGGAGGTCCATCATAACTGCCATGGCCATAACAGTCTGTTTGAGCCGCAGAGAAGAAAGGGACAAGTTCTTTTGCTCAAACTGAAGTTTCTCTTTTATACACAACATCCTCTAGAACTTTCATGAAGAGAGAGATTTCCCTCCTTACTCTGGAGGAGAGGTATTTGTCTAAGGGAGAGAGAATATCTCCCTGCTTTCATACCCTGGGATTGAGCTGCATCWCAGCATGAATTTCCCAGGCCCTGCCTGGGCTCAGGGGCTCACGGGAGGGATGAAAAGCTGGAATCCAGGCACACTGTCTACCAACCCACAGGGTTTTGATACTCCCATAGCAGCAGCAACAGTTTTCCAGCTTTAGATACTTCCTTAGACAAACTGCTTCCTGCTAAAGCACGTCTCCTCACACGCCGTCACTACGTACAAAGACAGATGAGCTCTGACATCTCAGAGCTGCTGCCAAAGGCCCACAACATCWGCAGTTCTCACCTCTTCCTTTTCACAGATCAGACAGTGAACTGCCACAAAACTGGGCTTCCCTCATTCAACGGAAGGAGCGTTGTTCCCACACTCTGAATGAAACATTCATGTCTTTAGAACCACATCAAAAGATGGGGGGAAAGGTAATGTAAAAAGTATGTGCCAGGGAGGCTATCTGGCATTAGCAATCAATGTAGTTGTCCTGAGCTACAGTAGTATGCTCCTTAGGGTTTAATCACGGATCAGTTTTGAATTCAAGGATAAGGTATGAAATGTCCTGAAATACCTTCACTGAAATGCCAAGCTGTCTCTTTCTTCCTCTTCCTCCCCACTACACCTTCTCCTCCCCCAAGGCTTGTTGCAGGAGGCTGAGTGGTAGATGGCCACTGATGTCCTTCCAGACCACAACGGCCTCCCAAGCTTCAGACATTGTCTCTATGTTGTCAAGACTCTTCAGAGCAGTGAATGATGAGGCAGCCATGATCTCATAGCCCTTTGGTTCAGCAATGAGCACCTCAGAGGGCAGGGAAGAGAACCTTCTCCTGGTTCTCAGAGAGTGTAACAGCCAAGAAAGAGATGGAGGTTGCTGGACCATTGCTGGTAGCAAGTTTGCTGAAGATAATGAAGACAAACTCCTCAGAGATTTCGTCTGGGGGCTTCAAATGACCTTGCAGCTCACAAATGACATATTTGAAGTGACAGTAGGCCAGAGACAGCAGGATGTCACTAGAAGCTCATCTTAATTATTCTGCTACAACCTAAAAAGAACCATGAAAGAAAACAACAAACAGGAGAAAGCCTGAGGCAGCAGGTCAGGTGGAACTAGCCATCAGTGACTGCTTGACTTCAGCTCTTCATCTCCATGTCTGAGGTAACAGTAAGACAAGTCTCATCTCTCCTGAGAAACCCACCAGTTACAAATATTCCCTGAGCTGTTTAGCTGTCACCACTTTGACCCTTCGGTGAAGGTAAGCAGTTCAGTAGTCATTAAATTGCCAGTTAGTTGGCCCCATTTGTGGTTCTGTGGTATTCTCTTCCAAGAAGGTTCAACCAACAAGCCYTCTCTAGAGGAGAGGTCAGCGGGGACATTTGGTGCAGCAGGGGAGGGACTGACACTTTACAGGCAGGTAAAAAAAAAGGGAATGTAATGCAATTGTCTGTCATTTAGGAGCAACTGAAACTCCTTCCCCCTGCATGGGCCTTGAGTGCCCTTCAAGAAAGACTTGTTCACTGCAGAAACCTTGAGCCTGCTTGTCCCTGTTGCAGCAAAAGTCTTAGGCACATTCTGCACATGCTCAAGAACTGTGCAGGATACGGCCTTTTCTTTAAGGAGGAAGCTCCAYTGAGGAAGAGTTACAGCAGGATCTGGGGGCCACTATCAGCTCTTAATACTAGAGAGAAACCTTTGAAGACATTTTGTATTGTACAAAAAAAMCCACCCCAAAACAGGGCTTTTTTAATTCAAAGAAGACAAGGTCATCTGGACTGTTCTCATGCCCCTTGAGGTTAATGTTATTAAGCTGCTGATATAAGCAACCTCTGCAGGGAGACGACAACCATTTGGAGAACAATAAAGGAGGCCTGGGAGGTATTCTGGCACATTTCTATTTGAAAAGTGCCAATTGTTCTCCCCATTACTTTGAAGATGAAGTTTGGTATAGAGTCAGGAATGGACTTTGTGCAAGGACTGTGTTTTTAAGCCTTTTAAAAAGACTATACTTTTACTGACACAGGAATGTCAGGGAAGCAGAYGAAGAAATTCTATGGGGAAAAAAAAGCTTTTGCTGGATTAGGGCAAAATTACTGCAATAAAGAGTCAGACGAATGGAGAACTGGCTTGGAATGAGAAACCAAAACTTGGGAGAAGACAATGTTTGCAGAAGAAGAAGATGGAAAAGGTGTGACCCCTTCCAAGTACTGGGAGAGTCCTAAGTCTCATAATTTCTCTTCTGTTACCAAACATTCAAATCCATAGGCAAAACTTCCCATTTTTGMCCTGTTTGTTAACTACATAGGAAGGACATCATCTTACTGTTGTTGTCAGATAGATGGATTAGAAGAGGTGATTATAATGAATCAACGTTTCCAGCCTTTCTGAGAATATATCCAGGCATCAATAAAATGACACACAAAAGAATTTTTACTTGTTTCTGTGCATGTTTTTGAACCACATTGCTCTCAGACTCTTGGTTCCAGGCATCCTGAATAACAAGGTGCATTTGCTCTTCTCTCTCTGTCTCGCTTCCTATTTTATAAAATARGGGCGATAACACCACTTCATCAAATGGGGCCATTCTAAAAAAATGTTAAGTGTCAGAATATGCCAATGTTTCCTCAATGTCATTGAGCGCTACAAAAAGCACTCTGAAGAAAGTGCTCTGAAGAAATTAATTCCCTATTCAGAGCAGGGTTTGAAAAGGATACCTACCCATAGTTGACAGAGAGGAGAAAGAAAATATTAAATAGCTGCTTTTGAACACTGTCCTCCTGTAAACCAGATAAGGCAGGGCATCATGAAAAACTAACAGGTAATCCCATAACTGAAAGCTGTGTCATTCATTTACATAATGGGAAGCAAAATTGAGAGTCAAATGGTAGTTTCACTTTGTAATATTACTGTTCTTTTAAAAGCTGTGTTTATTATAATATTACACAACATTGACTTTCCATCAGTATCAGAGAAATATTGACTCCAGAGAAACAAAATGAGAGAAATGTTCATCTTTCTAACCTTGTTTAAAGTAATGGGGAACTGTAACAGAGCATGAGATTTCAAGCAGGCTACAATTGCCCAAAACATATTTGAATTTTAAGCTGAGATTTAAGTTCCTGTATGGAARTTTTCCAAAAGTTTTAATCCATGAGGTTTTCCTCAAAATACATCAGCATTATTATAAACCCAGCCAGTTTTAGTATATCTTTCATAAGTGAATTTTAAAAACCCTCTGTTTTTAAAATTCCACATATTTGAGTAGCTAAGACATTTTTTTCAACCATGTAAAAACAGCAAATAAAAGGTGAAAGGTGACTTTTTCTTTTATGTGATATTCTTCTGAAACAAGTCCAGAGAGCTCCAAGGCTGACCAGTCTGGAGAAACATGACTGCAGGTTCATTATTGTCTTTTGAGGAATATCCTATTTGCTTATTTTGCTCTGTAGGTAGCAGAAGATCAACAGCCAGCATGGGCTATGATATGCTGCAGACACAGGCAGAGATGCACAGAAAAAGCAAATAAAAAAGTTATGAAGCCAGTAAAACTAACGTTTTACTGATTTTATTTCCACTGTGTTTTATGCTACCCACATCTCCTTTCTCCAGCTTGTCAATTGGGGGATTAACCCACATATTGTGAAGAAAGAGTTAAGACACTTGCTACCAGCTGCACAGTGCAAGGCTGTGGGGCTAGAGGAGGCAGGACACTGTGTATGTGCTAGCGGTGGTGAGCAGACCCCTTCCCACGCAGGCTGGCTCTCCTGCCCTGGAAGTCATGGTGCTGAGGCTCTCCAAAGTGGAGAAACTCACTGGAAGGAAAGAAAAGGGCTGGGTGCAGACCATTCAAAACAATACCTCAGCCCTTCAGATCTGCTTTCCTTCCTGCAGCTGGATGCTTCTGGGGAGCGTTGGTCTGCTCTAAGGGCGAATGCTGCTTCAAGTGATGGGGTGAAACCTGAAACTCGGTCTGTGGTTCCTCCAGGAACATCTGCAACATCATGGTTTTCACATGGCAGGTAAAATCCTGGCATTTGTTTAACTATTATTTCCTAAGGGATTTCTTGAAGTGTTTCGAGGATTGTTATCCTTGCACACAAATGGTTTCCTTATTGTTTTATCGTTGCCCTGTGAAGTGACTAACACTTAGTCACCTCTCAGGAGATTATCTGGTTTGGCAAGCGTGCAGCCCRTAGAGTTATTTGATCTAGCTAGTACAACCACAAGGTACCAAGACTATAACATCTGGAAATGCAATTGCTGGTGGTAAAGCCGTCCAAAAGTTAGTTATTTCTCTCAGATTTCCTCTAGAGGGAGATGCTTTTTGGGAAAGAACTGAGCAGGTTTGGGGGTGAGGCAGAATTTGGGAAACAAAGTGCGTTCTTTAGAGAAACATAGTAGTGAAGATGATACTAGATAGCTTGAGGAAGCAGAGATCTTCTGGACATCGTTGCAGTTTTAAGGCAATCACATCACAGCCAACTGGGTGACTGAGAGAGAAGTTATCAAAGCATTAGATTGGAATTTGGCTGGTTTTTCCTCATAATGGAATATTCGACTGAATATACTAAATTACTAGTATCATTTTTAAAAGTAATTACTCTGTTAAACACTAAAAAAGTGTATTTCTGAAGTGACACAATGTAATGAAAAGAATAAATCTATTATGGCTTTATATCATTAAATATTCACACATTCATTTGCTTTAAAACATTTTCATGTTATCAACCCTCCCCTGAAGGACTGTGACACAGAACTCACATTATAACACTTGATTTATATTTTAGGTAGTAAAATTTGCATCGTCTCTTTTTTTCTTCAGATCTTTTTATGTGAGTTGCCTCACCTGTTTACAAACTCTTTGTATCATTGAGATTAACCAAACACCTTCATGTAAATGAAATTCCTTGCCTATGAAGGAACTCCCACCCAACACAGGTGTCTGCTGAATTAGTCCTCTAAAGTCAGAGCCTCGCTTCCCCACATAGTCCAGGGAAAGTGGTAGGTGCCTTTGAAGGCATTTGAATGGGTAACCAGCCCAGGGATGAAAATAGCCTGGGCTCACTGTTTGTGCTACATTTTTAATTGTTTTAGCTTTTGCACACTTAAAAACTTCATGTACTTAAAGCGAGGGAAGTGAAATCTCTCAACCAGCAACAAAAGAATTAGGTTTTTTGTTTGCTTTTTCCCTCTTACTTGTGCTAAATTGGGATGTGAGAATTACGTGATGCTGCACAGTTCAGAACAACGCCCCTGTGCCGTGAGTCTGAGCTRCAGGATGAGAAACAGACCCGAGGGCTACTTGTCTTCTTGACATATAGGAATGTGTTTGCACTGCGGAATAGGAGTGCCAGGGACCCAGCTGAAGGTTTTGGTCCCTGCCGTCCTCACTGTTAAAAGGTTAGCTCATTCCTGAGCCCTGTCTCGGGCTTTCTCCAAGACAAATTCTGGGCAAGCCTCTGGGAACAGTTCACTGCAAGAGCAGCTCCCAAAAGGCAGTAGGGATGAGACCATACCAGTCTGGTTCCCACCACCCTACATATCCCTCCAACATATCCCATCAAGTTTTGCACCTTCAGAGACTCTGATGGCATGCTTTTAGGACATCTGATACATGTCCTTAGTGACATATTATTAAAAACTATTCTGGTGGCCTCTGGCAAACCCATCGCATTATAGTGCTTTCAACTGAAAAGCATACAAAAAAATGTAATTATGTCTTAATATCCCCATATCCCTGTGACCCTGGGGGCTCAGAGTCAAGGACTGTGTACCATGACATAGCTGGTCTGCTCTAGATGGAGCTAGCCCTACACACTGTGGAAACAAGTGAGTTGACACCTTAGAGCCAGGAATCATTTGTAGACCTTCAGTTATTTAGTTGGATAGGCACACCTGTCTCATCCTAAAAAGCCCTGCCTGCCAGATACAGCCTGCCGAGAAAAGGTACACCTAAGATGTGGCTGAGAGACTGATCTGAAGGAGGTGAAAATCTCCATGCATTTGTTTTGTAGATAAAGGCAATTTTTCTTCTGGTCAGGACATTGCAGTGATGACCGGATTCATGCCTGCCTCTCTAAGTATCATTAAAAGGCTTTGAGCCTAAGGCAA
This sequence comes from Phoebastria nigripes, assembly GCA_035582835.1. Taxonomy (NCBI): domain Eukaryota; kingdom Metazoa; phylum Chordata; class Aves; order Procellariiformes; family Diomedeidae; genus Phoebastria; species Phoebastria nigripes. The sequence goes on from JAYKAV010001610.1 coordinate 415,010, forward strand.
GAGGTGAGAGGTTTGACCCCACCGTGACTCACAGTGGCTCACAGAAATCCCTTCAAGCCTGCAAACCAGAGGACAGTCTGTGGGGGACACAGTTCCCAGAAGAAGAAAGGACAGGCCAAAGAATTTCCCTGTTTCTGTTTCTCTAATGCCAGCCCAAACTTGCACCCCAGCCCACGGTGTCGTCCCCGGGAAGGAGCAGGGGCTGCCTTTCCGCTGGGCTGTGCGGGATGGGGAGAGCAGGGGAGAATCCCATCCTCATCCCCCTCCGGTGGTATAAGGAAGATCAGGAAATAAGACAGCAAGCTACTCAGTCATGATATACCAGACACAGAGGCTGTGGGAAGGTACGAGCTCTCTCAGCCAAGCCTCCGAGAGCTGTTATATCATGTGGGTGCCTCCGTGGGTGCAGACCGTCACAGCCCGGTGGCTTCGACGCAAGGCTGGCAGACTGCATCAGCAGCAGAGCTGGCTACACTCTCTCACCAGCACTCAAGAGATTTATGAATAAGGCAGTCGTGAATAATAGTTAGTCTCCTGGGAAACTGTTATTCTAAAGCTCTGCCTGTGTGACCACATACAGTTTCTAGGTCAGTCTACTTAGAGGGATAAGGCATCCCTGAAGCTCTTGAAACACTTTTCCACTACCTGACACTTCATAGTAGCTGTTCGTTGCTTCTTTTTAAGTCCATGAAGGTCTAATTTTAGTGGGAATACCTGCCCGTGGCCCTGTGATGGCTGTGCTTGCAGCACACAAGTACAGAAAGCAGAGCTGAAGCTCATCCACGCATGAGTCATGGCTCAGCGCTGTGCAGATGTATCTGCTCACGTCCAAGAGCTGTATAGCTTCATCCAACTGTTGCTGAGCTCAGCATGAGCTCCCAGCTCAGTAGCTTCACTACACAAATGTAGCCTGCATCTTGGAGCAAGCTGGGGAGTCTCTGCTTTCACAGAGCAGACAAGTCCATAGCTGGCAAAGATGTTAGGGTATCACACTGCAGTCCATTAATKACTTCTATGCAGGACATAGCCAGACTGTTTTAATCGTGATCTACCCAAAATATATCAAAAAACATCTTGAAGTTTCACATTCAATATGCAAATGTTTAAGACTCTTAGTAATTGAATGATGGGGGTGAGTAACTGCTCTCTCTTTGTGGTAGCAAAATGTAGACAATGGTATCAACCTTTGTTAAGTGCTTTGAGCTCCAGAGATAAAAATCACATTTGTATTAGCTAGTAGTGGCTAGTTAAATACATTCATTAAGGAAATTAGGAGGAGGTTTATACTTATCAGAGAATTGTGATTTTGAAATCTGTGGAACCTCCCAGTATTTTTCCCATAAAAGCAGTGGAAGTAAAGATAGTTTGGAGATGGTGCCTGATACCCTTGGAAAATGCCTGTGAGACAATGTCATTAACGTTCCTGAAGTTCCAGGAAATTGCTATATTTTTAGCAGCCCTCTTCTCATCTCCATCAACTGAGAGGAGAATGTATTCATCCCATGCTGACAGGAGAAGGGGTGGGCTGCCCTGCAGTCAGAGACAATACCAACCAAAGCTGAGGTTAATTTCTTCTGTGCAGGAGAAATCTGTCATCTTTTCCTTGGGTGATGATCTCAGCATCCTTCAAGGAGCCTTGGCTTCCTTTATGTATTATAGTAAGAGGCTTTGACTGTGCTATGCGCTGTCAGTTTTGCCTRCACTCTATGAAATATCCCTCTAATGGATGCAGGTACAATGCTTCAGCTATTTGTTGCTTTCCTTTGGATGAGACGGTCTCTGACTTGGCTTACTGCTAATTACGGCAGGCATAGCAAAGCATGTGTGAAGAAAAAACCCTCCATTTATCTTCACTAAGGAGCTGGCCCTTGCCATTTTTTTTGCTGCAACAGAAATTTCTCTGTCACAAAAAAAACCCCATGTAGTGGAATAAAGAAAGTTGTGAATTTTTCCTGCYGAGCACCACAATGTCTGATGGCAGCGGCAGCTCGTGCTCTACTGCTAAAGACTTTGAGACTGACACAGAACTGGCCTGCTTCCCATGAAACTATTGCTAGTCCACATTAAATACTATGATGAAGAGTCTGGAGAAGGTTTGAATTCAAGGATTTAATTGGGAAGACACTGTGAGTGGGGCCCTGCAGGCTTGCTCTGTTCAGTACTGCAGTGGATGATGGACTACTGAGCACAAGTCATTTGAGAAGTGGCCTGAACTCAAGTAGATGAAATTAAATAAGGACAAATGCAAAATAACAACTACACTTAGGAGGGAGAAAGGTAGGGAATAGTCAGCTAGGCATTAGGAGGAGATTTAAACTCACCAAATTATCTGTGATGTTTTTGCTTATAATAAACCCCCCCAAATCCCCTGTCCAAATCCCCCCATCACTCTGGACTACCACAGGAGGAATGCCAGGTATAAGGCACGGGAGATGGCTCTCCTGTTCCACTTGAGATGGGGCAGGGAGTACCTGAAATGTTCTGTTTCAGGCATCACTTTTCAGGAAAAATGTATGCAGAAAGTAGAATCATAGAATCATGGAATGGTTTGGGTTGGAAGGGACCTTTAGAGATCATCTATTCCAACCCCCCTGCCATGGGCAGGGACATCGTTCGCTAGATCAGGCTGCTCAAAGCCCCATCCAACCTGGCCTTGAACACTTCCAATGATGAGGCATCCACAACTTCTCTGGGCAACCTGTTTCAGTGACTCACCACCCTCACAGTAAAAAATTGTCTTTGTTATATCCAATCTAAATCAACCCTATTTCAGTTTAAAACCATCGCCCTTTGTCCTGTCACTACAGGCCCTGGTAATAAGTCTCTTTCAGTGTTTCTTATAAGCTCCCTTTACGTATTGAAAGGCTGCAGTAAGGTCTCCCTGAAGCCTTCTCTTCTCCAGGYTGAACAACCCCAACTCTCTCAGCCTTTCTTCATAGGAAAGGCGTTCCATCCCCCTGATCATTTTTGTGACCCTCCTCTGGACCCRCTCCAACAGGTCCATGTCTGTCTTGTGCTGAGGGCTCCAGAGCTGGATGCAGTACTCCAGGTGGGGTCTCACCAGAGCAGAGCAGAGGGGCAGAATCACCTCCCTCGACCTGCTGGCCATGCTTCTTGTGATGCAGCCCAGGAGACGGTCGGCCTTCTGGGCTGCCAGCGCACATTGCCGGCTCATGTCCAGCTTTTCATCCCCCAGTACCCCCAAGTCCTTCTTGGCARGGCTGCTCTCAATCCCTTCATCCCCCAGCCTGTATTGATACTGGGGGTTGCCCTGACCCAGGTGCAGGACCTTGCACTTGGCCTTGTTGAACTTCAGAACTTCATGAGGTTCACATGGGCCTACTTCTCTAAATGCAATTCATTTTTCCACAAAACTCCTGTGCTCAGGTTATGTGGATCTCCTGCAACGAGCAGCTGTTCAGTGCCTCGCACACTTTGTTATCCAGTAGACACTGCTCTGCTGTGTTTGCAGTCTGCTCCAGAGGCATGTGTGTGAAAGCTCCAGAGGAAACAACTGAGCCAGGTTTAAAAGAATGACCTACACTGATAACCAAGGACATGACTGATAGCAGTCAAACTGGTGAACTCTGGGGAACACACTACCCAAGGGCCAGAGAGCTATGTTCTACTAAAGCTGTGAGCAGAAGACCTGTGGTGTGATGATAGGAGGATGGCCACAAGGTCACAGCACATCACCTGTACCATTGCTCTTCCTTCACCCCAACAGGAGGACAGTCTGTATCTATAAAGACACTGAAAAGGAGGGAAAAAACCAGCAGGCCTTGCCTAAGATTTATGGAAGCAGAAGCAGGCAAGATTTTGAGGGAAAAGATAACAATAATAATTGTTGACTCTTAAAAGTGTATAAAACACCCGTCCAAAATCTAGTTCATTGYTGTCAACAAAAAGGAACCCAAAAGACGTAACGAGGAGTCAGTGGCCAGCATCCCTTGAGCTCTGTGTCGCACAGGAGTCAGCCTGACCAGGCCACCTGAACACACACACAGGTCTTGGTGCTCCTGAGGACATGGGTATGAGGGTGGGAGTGGCGAGAGTTGACTTGCTTAGAAAGTCAGATAAAACAAAATGACCTCCCCTTTCTGTAACGCCTCACGTTTAGCTCTGATTCATTATATTCCCAGAGGGGAAAGAAAAGCCTCCCGACAGCATGATCCTTACCATGCTCCAGAGCAACCAGTCCCTTCTCACACCAAAGTCCCCCCCAGGCTTGCTCTTGCAGATCTGTTTTTCTAAGGCTAGCTACTAAACCACCTGTTTCAAAGCACTGCACAAGACCAAAATTCAAAAGGTAGCAAAAAGTCCAGCTGCAGCAGGCAGACACACACAAAAGGGAAAATGAAAGAAGACAATCTCCACCCTGTACACTTATCTCATTTTATCATCACTCAGACCATCCCTTCACACTCACCGAGGTGGCACCTGAATGCAGTTTATGCACCAATGGCTGTATTCACATTTTAAAAGAACCCTCTGGTCTGCAACAGAGCTGGGATAGAATGAAAAATACCCATGAAGCCTGGATGCCCAATTTAAATTGCCCAGGACATGATGTTTTTGGAATAATTTGCATCATACTGCACTTTCTGTGCTCAGAGCACAACCTCCACCGATTTCAGCACAACTGGTGAATGCAAAATGTTTCTCCAGAATCCCAAATCAGATATGAAGAAAATGAAAAATAGCTAATTAGGAAATGCTCATCAGAAATTGGCCTGTACCATGGTAAGTACATTGTAGCACAGTGTATTGTGTACAGTTTTCAAGGGCACCCTTTCTAGTGCTTTAACCGTGTCCTTCTCTTGCACGCTTCTGTCCTATTCTCTCTAAAACTTGTACCTCTGCTGGCCACTGGACACTAGTTCATTCCTGGACAGGCTGTTCAGGCTCACTGTCCAATCTGCCTCTTCTTTTCTTTTTACCAGGTCCACCCCTCCTGTCCTCCGTAATTAAATCAAACAGCTTCAGCACTTCTTACACCCCCTCTGTGCCCAGATCCAGGGTTGGGCAGAGCCCGGAGGAGAATGGTTTTCCAGCTGGCGCAGGGGTGCAGGATCCAGAGCGGTAACTGCAGGAGCCCTGCCGAGCCCCACCTGGAGCATTTGACTGGGCATTTGAGAATTTTGTCTGCTGGAGTTACAGCAAGGTTCTACATATGTAGCTGTTTGAAGGATGATAACTGCACCCAAAGATGGTGAATCTTAAGATGTTACCTTCAGCTTCAGAAAGAACATCTTTCTGAGTTCAGACCATGAGCCCCTGGTCCCAGACAAAGCTAAATACAAGGATCTAGCTGCAGGATCCATTATAACATGTATGTGCTTGAAAACAACTGCACCACATTCACTGAAAGGGAAAAAAAGACCTCTGATGTAAAATATAGCTCAGTCCAAATGGTTCTGGCTAGGCAAAGCCGTATTAAAGCATTGGGTAGGCCGAGCATCTCCTGAGGCTCACCTCTGCTGCCAGTCTGTCCATTAGCTCCAATCGACCATTAACCTGCAACCTCTCTCACACCAGAAGCTCCCTCAGGTGGAGCTCCCAGTACATCCAGCAAGGCCAGTAAGACCAAGGTCCATACACCAGTCATAGTGATTTCCCGGGAGTCCCCAGAATGATGGGATGACAGCTGATGCAAGAGCTGTCACGGCAGCATGTCCTTCTCCGGCAGGGAAACTGAGAGACTTTTTGCCCTCAAAGTTTTAGGCCCTTCGGTGTCTGATCAGTCTTGTGCCGGGAGGATGCGCAGAGTGTAAACTCTTGCCTGTGTTTGATGATGATGATGAGTATCACAAATCAAAGACACCATTCAGACAAAACTGTGAAAACACTCTGAAACCAATGATTTATGGGCAAGAAAGAAACTTTGGACATCTAACTCAACTGAGTCATCGTCAGACAACAAACAGAATAATCACAATTGAAGTAAGTATTTGTGCTTGAGTCTTTTAAGCTACAGACTCACTGGAAAAAAGAAAAAAAGAAAAGATCTGACAGGAAAAAAAAAAAGCATTAAAGCATAAAAAGATGAATCCAAAATGCAAAAGAAATTTTTTCCCTTCTCCTCTTTGATAAGACTGACAACAGCAGAATCATACTTTGAAAATGCCTTGCTTTAGTTTTCTGAGGAGAGTCGCCCAGCCCCTGCTCACTCAGCTCTCCCCAGCCGAGGTGATGCTGACAGGACAGAGCCACGGTGGTGTTGGTCTGGCAGAAGCCATGAGAGGCATGCGGCCATGCACAGGAGTGGAGATGCTCTGAAGGATCAAAGCAGAAGGTCAAGCTGCTAGGAAAACCTAACTTTCAGAAGTAGATTTCCAGGCAGACTTCCTCTCTTAAGTCGTTCGTGACCAAACAGAGAAAGAATCCTGCAAAATATTGGATACTATATGAAGATCTGAAACGTTGCATTTCCCCAAGGGTAGACTCTTAAAAAAAAAAAACCCACAAGTAGACAACGTTTTCCATTCCTGAAGCCAGGTAACTCTACAGGTAAACCCAACCGTAGCCTTGACCATTTGCTTCCCTGAGTGAAGAAAGGATGCTTTTGGGAAGGGTCTCTTGATCTGCTCTCGCTCTCCTCCCTTTGCCCCAGACAGGGAAGCTCCTCTGTTCATTACTAGCTTAAGCTGAGTAAAGGCATTCCAGAAATCCAAGTAAAGAAAGATTTTTATTAATGAATACAAAATAAGAAACGTGTAGCCTTCAAAATGGTTTTGTTCAACATTTACAAAACCTGTCACAAAATTAAGGTGGGAAGAAGATGGCGTTGGCTCCCTGTATCTTCTTTCTTCACGCCATCCCCTTCCCTTGTGTCCTGTCTCTGAGTCTCTTCTTCCTCCTGCTGCCATCCCATGCTCCCTCCCCTCTCAGCTTCCTCCTCACCGCTCTTCTCCCTCCTCTTTGCTACCAGCGAGTGAACCCTTGCTGCTAGAAACTGCACGTAAACACAGACCATTTTTCTTTTGACCGAGGGAACCAAATGTGACATTTAATTTGTTGCTTTATCCTTTGCCCATATGTGCATGCACACATTTTTCCTCTCCTGGGGAAATATTTTCTTATCTGGAAGAAATGTTTAAATAGTTAAAAAGTGATAAGGAGGACTACAAGGGGTTATGAGGGCCACCAAAATTAAATTGGAGCTGCATAATTACAAGGAAGGAAGAGGCAAAGGGAAAAATGAAAGGATAATGTCCATGGAACGGACTTTGGAAGGGATGGGCTAACTTCCCAAACTCCCATGAAGATGGTTTTCCAACACTACCAGACCTCTCTCTTTTGTAAAGCAGAAATTGGCTGAGGTCCCTGCTTCTCTCACATGCTTTGGCATGTTAATTTAAATCTTCTTATACTGAACATATAGGTCAGATCTTGTGCAACTGAAATCAGGGAATGGGTCTGATTTACAGCAGTTCAGAGTATGTCCAAGGTTATTGTGGTTCTAAAAATACCCCATCACCACTTTCCTCTTTTAAGCGCATAGTATTAGATTTTTAGGTACTCAGCATTCCCAAAGATTTATTTGCTGATGAAGAGTTGGGATCTGCTGTCACTGGACTGGGGAGCGTGGTTCACAGGCTCTGCATGTTTGGGATCTCCAGTAGAATAGAACAGAACAGAACAGAACAGAATAGAATAGGATAGAATATTTCAGTTGGAAGGGACCTACAATGATCGCCTAGTCCAACTGCCTGACTGCTTCAGGGCTGACGTGTTGCAAATGTTAAGGGAGGAAACGGGACTTGGCTTAAGGGGTCAAAGCAGGCAGGAGGAAAGGTTTGATTCTGCATATCAGTGATACAAAGCACTCTGATTCATGGGGCCTTGATAAAGGGTAGTAAAATAGCACTGGATTCAAAGTGAGAGGCTGATAACACCTGTGAAAGGACAGGCTAGCTGCCAGGAGTGGTAGGCATTTCGGTCTCTTTAAATACTCAGGTGTGAAGGACCTGCACAAGGCTTAAAATGCTTTCAGAAATGTAAGTTTATTACAGGACACTGGGAAAAACCATTTCTCTTTTTTTTTTTCCTATTTATAGTCATTTATAAAAAGAAGATTTTTCTTGCTTCACTGCTGGCTGCTGCAAGTTGAATGTGGAATGGGGCACCCTGGTGTGACATTCAAGGTAATTTCCACAGCACAGGGACAGTTAATGCTTTCCTGTGCAATACAAGGTATAGTTTTTTGAATGCCCATTTTTTTCATTATTCAAAATCAGATTTTCTTCTACTAAGAACATTAAGTTCTGCAAACTACTCCAGACAGCTGCAGTCACATTAATTTTCTTAGCCACCCCAAGAAGGACACATCTCACTTGTCTTTAAATGCACCAAAATTGCGCAATCACCAGAGGAAATCTTGCAGAGAAATGTTCCACTTTTATTACTTGCTATTAGAGATATCTTCTGTTCTCTCAAAGCAGTTCACTTATGAACTGATTACAGAGAGCTAACATCTTAGTTGGGACAAAATGTCCCAAATGTCTGATCTGAGAAGTACCCAGGTGCTTTACAGGATGAGAGCGCAACATTATAAAAGGCAAATTAAAAAGTCAAACTGGGGGATCCTTTAGCTGCCACTTGACAATAATGCAAAGATACTTTGATCAAAAGGTCCTAGTCCAAACTCAGAGTAGTGTTTAATTACACGTTCTCCAACTGTGGATGGTATGTCCAACATTCTCCAAAGCAGCTTTTTGGGGTTTAGTTTTCTATTTGAAGAAAATATTTCTGAATATTCATTACTTTATCTTAGGAAACAAAAATTCTCTGTGATTTAGCACTGGTGGCAGATACTGAGCTAACAGGTTGGTGTTCGCCATCTACTTATGCAAAGAATAAGCATCCATTTTTCTTCAACTCTACCTTAGAAAAAGTGCCTGTGATGTAAGAAACCCCTCTATTTATCAATGTCCATCTTACCCTCCACTTCTCTGAGTGTATTTCCACAAAAAATGGATTTGTGAAATATATCTGTTCATTTGTTCTGAACAGATCTTGACTTTTCAGACCCAGTTCCGAAGGGATGCCTTCCTACCCAGTCGCACTGGTTCTAAGCCAGCAACCTAAAGGTCTACATCTTGACCATTTCCATGTTGCTTCGAAGAGACTTAGAAAAGGGGGAGGGAGGCCTGATGTGATTAGATTGTTGCTTTAGTGTTTAAGTAGCAGCAAAACACACACAGAGCCCCAGTGGTAAAAAGGCTTAGTCATGCAGGTAACAGCRACATACATGCAGAAAATCCCGTCCTGCATGCCGATCCAAAGTCAACCTGACAAAGACAAAGAGGGTTCCTTCCTGGGAAGAGTTTGCTTTCTCCCCTTTAGGGGCTCCATGCCATTATTGTCAGCCTGCATCAAACATGCAGCTCTTTCATACTACCTCCTGAAGAACCTCCTTCTTGATTTTATCACGTGTGGTTGCGCAGTCCCTAAGTAAGCCAGGGCTCCACATCTTCCCACCATTTTAGCTCTAGCCAAATCTATATGCGGTCTTTATAGATTTCCCGGGGCCACCGTTTAGCTCACAGCTACTATCGGCTCAACTGCAGAGATGTCTGTCTTTCCTGACTGGATGTTGGAGGCTGATGGAAGGACATGGGAGGCGTGCAACCTCTTGAAGTTGCCATTTTCTTGCCAAGCCAGTCGGTAGGATGGGACAGTAGAGGGAAGCCTCTGTTCTGCGGGCACAGGAGGTTTTCTGCACATGTTGAGCAAAGCCTTCAGTTCTGATCGGAAACTGTCATTGAGCCAGCAGTAGATGAAGGGGTTGTAGCAGGTGCTGCTCATTGCGAACCAGTGAAAGGCAAAGTACAGGGCATTGTTGGTGTGGATGGTCTGGCTGGAGAGGAGGACGACGTAGCAATTCAAGGGGAACCAGCAGACTGCGAAGAGGATGACAACAAGCATCAGCATCTTTATGGTCGTCTTATTCTTTTTGCGATGGGCAAAGTACTGCTCAGTGGTGACGTCCCCGATGACATTGCGCAGCCAGAGTTTCTTGGCCACTGCCATATAGGCAGCAGAGATGATCAGAAGGGGCAGGACATAGAGCAAAATGAAGGTTGTTAAGTCGAGGTACTTCCAAAAGAGGTCAGCAGGCTCAGGGAAATCCGGCAGACACAGGCACCGGGTAACCTCCCCACTGCAAGTGGAGATACCGGACAGGGGGTGAGAGCGCATATGGCCGGGCACCGCGGGAGAAGTACATCAGAAACAAGGAGGTAGGTGGGAGAAGGCTCCTGCCATACACCCTGGAGGCAGACCCTTCGTTTATGCACGTGTCACAGGGAAGCGGAGCTCTGCTGTCCAAGGATTTGAGCCATGGAGCAGCCTGTGAGCAATTTGGTGATAATTTCTCATGGGTATTCATGACCTCATGATAATTTTATGAATTTCATCAATTACAAAATTTCCAGCTGCACAGAAGCAGGTTTTTATTCTCTGTCCTTTGGCAAACAGAAACACAGTCTCTGCACATATTAAGGACCTTTCCCTCATTAAAGCACTTTCCAAATATCAAGGCTCATGACAGCATTTTATGGAACAAGCAGCTGAGGCAGATTTTTTCACTTTCCCAGGGCTAAAGAGTAGATTAAAACCTGTAAGGTTTTAGGTTTTTCCCCATTTCTGGTCTGCCGAAACAGGTCAGACATTGGTACATTGTGTAAAATGCCAGTGTATAGAGATAGAGGGTCCTCTAACTTCTTAGCCTATTTCATGTGATTAGTGTGACAGAATAAAGATAAAACAATTAAAAATAGAAACAAGGACAGGATATCAGCCATTGCAAAAGGAATCTGATGAAAATTATAGACTAGATCCATATGTGGCTGACCTCAACATAAGCTCAGGGCTTTTAGTAGAAGATGCCAAAGTATGACCACTGAGAGTTTGGCCTCCAGGGAGACTGTGGAGGAAAGCAAAGCACATCCTTACCTGTATTCAAAGGTAAAGAGTTTTTGGTAGATAGCATGTGGTAGGGAAAAACAAGTTGCCATGATCCAGATTAGAGAGATGTAGATAACACCTTTTGCAGTAGATATGCGAGGTTTCAGAGGGTGCATTATAACCTGTGCAAAATAAACTGATATTCAGGCTTATGACATTTCAGGAAATAATTATATCATTTTTTTGTACGATCTTCCAGCCCTAAACCTATTACCTAATGTGGAAATTCAGCATGCAAGCAGTACAGTCTTCACCCAGCTCCCATTGACGTAAGCTGTACATGAAAGCCTGAATTTTTCCTCCATGGAAATGGGTAAAGTCAGATCCCAGACCTACCCTTGCATTTCAGTATTTGCGTCTAGGTGGGAAAAACTGGGTACCAGGGGGTCTTGCACACATGTTTATTTCCAGGTTCAATTTACTTAATAGCAAACAAAAAACCAAACAAAAAAAAAMCAAACAAAAAAAAAAAAAAAGAGAGGAGAAAATAGTCTCGGACTCTTCAGTATTGGTGACCCAAAGAACCGTGGGTTTGTGATTTAACCAGACCTCCCTGGGAATGGTTCTGACAACCAGTGCATTTTCTGGAAACGAGAAGCTTTCTAGCAGAAAACGTCAACTGTCAACTGTTTTGTATGGTTGTTGGGTGACTCCAAACTGATAATGCCTGACTGTCCCCAGTTTTGAGCCCATTATCAACAGCAAGCCACAGCTCTGCTCGTGACACATACCAGTGTGCTACAGTCGGCTCTCCAGTATTCGGAGTAACAAGGGGTGAGACATCCCAGAGCAAATGGAGACAGAGCTGCGGAAGCTAACTGGGATGTCCCTGCATCCATGGTGCTGGACAAACCACCCCAGAGGAGAGCTGCCCAYGTGAATTCCTATCAGGATCTTGGACTTTCTCCTCGTTTGAGAGCTACTGGATTATCTACCGCAGAAAAGCTCCCATTCCCCAGCTGGAAGTGATCACAAGGCAATGGACATCTCCCATCTCCCACCTTGCTGTGGGCTTGAAACTGTTCTTTCCATCTGACAGCCAGGAACTGCTCCCCTACCCTGTCAGCTCCTCATGCATCTTACATTAACCTGGGAGCTGAGAAGGAAAGCATATGAGATCATCCTTTCTCATTTTAATTATGCCCTCCCAAGCTTCCCATCTGTCTGCTTCAGAGAGCTCTCACCTGGTGCCTGTCCACGGCAATGGCTGTGAGAGTCAAGGCAGAGACATGGAGGGAGCAGTACTGCGCAAACCTACTGACATGGCACATCCCCTTCCTGAATAGCCAGGTACTGTTCACAAAAYGAGCCTAAAACCAGAATACCATTAGTTTTGTGCACCCCCCCACCTCCACATGCTTACAGACATCTGAGACTTCTGGCATATAATTCCTTGTGCTATGTAAAAGATATTTTAAAAATAGCAGGTTCTTTGTATAATTGTATAATTTTCTGGCTTCTGAACTCTGTAGTGGTAGGTTAGTGCTGCTCAGTGGCCCAGCAATATCCTCCAGGACAATACAGCAGTGCAGTACCAAAGATGTTTGTTGTGTTTTATTCACAGTGTGTCCTTCTGCAGTCTAACTATTGAGTCGATACATTATTTTTTGCCTTTTAAGCCCTCRTTACAGGATAGGGTTGACCTATATGCCTTATCTTACATCAAAGCAAACTACAGCTTTTCAACACAGCTTGTAAAATGATGGTGAGCATTTATCTTTTTTTCAAGAGGTTCATAGTATTACCTTGGAAATACTTCAGAGAAGGGAAGGAAAAAAAAGACCAGAAACTACAAAGTACTAAGTAATCACTGCGAGGTTATTATTGTTCAAGTACTATCAGGGCCACTTTTAACAAATGGATAATTTCAGATCTTCAACTAGTTAACAGGAATTAGAGAAGAAAAAGACATGTGGAGTTTTCCAAAGATAACTCCAATCACTGTAATTTGGACTGGACAGGTGCCTGCAGAACATCCATGCACTCACTGCCTATAGCGGTGTAAAGAAGAAAAGGCCACCGAAGTAACTGCGATGCCTTTACGGCATCTCTGCCCCAGTCTTACCAGTGTAAAAGGCGTGTTGAGGAGCGTGATCATGATATCGGCTACAGCCAGGTTCACAATGAACAAGCTGGTGGCGGAGTGCATGCGCTTGCTCTTGATGACAACGTGACAGACCAGGACGTTGCCGAAGAGGGAGAAGACAATGATGAAGGAGTATGCCGCAATGAGAAGGGCTTTCACTGTGATGCTCTGCGATTCTGCTCCGTACCGGCTCCTGCCCACAAAGCTCTGCCAGTCGGCCAGGCTGTCGTTATCCAAGAAAAAGAAACCCGAGATGTTTGGGATTACAGAAGTCTTCTCCATGCTCCCGTTGAGGGGCAACTTTCCTGGGGTCACAAAGGCGTTAACCAAGTCGGGGAGGGAGAGCCAGACAAAACAGGACAGCATCTCTGAAACGCCGCTCTGCTCCTCCAATTTGGAAATAGCTCATTTGTGAGAGAGCAGAGCTCACGCCGTGTGCCGGGAGAGCCGTCCTCCCCTCGCTCAGCCCAGGAGCGCTCGGGGGCTGCAAACACGGTGCACAAGGAGCAGGAGCGGGTGGATGCTCCTGCCTCCCACAGCGTGCTTCTCTCCCGCTCTGCTCGCTGCTACTTTTGCTCCTTCAGCCAGCTTTATACCCCTAGGCGAGCTCCGAGCCGGGATCTTCTGCAGCCATTGGGCTGCATGACATTACTTCTGCTCTGACGTGCTGCTTTTCCATGCAGTCACGCTCCTCCGGGCGCTACTCCAAGACAAGCACATCTGTGAGAAAGGCAAATCAATCTCTCCAGTTGCCAGCATCCTTTTTCTCTACCAGCAGCCCAGCTCGTGCAAATTCTGTGCTGTTTATAAACCAGCAGCGTGTGTGGCAGCTCTGCTCTCTTCCAGGATAGAATAGGGGGATAACAGATGAACTGTGACTAACAAGGCAGCTTACTGTTCTTACAGTATTTTTCCAAAGACCTTTTTTCCCTCAGAGAGAGAGAGAAATACTTAAGCTTTCCCTTGGCAGGGATTTCCTCTTGGCCAAGGGAATAAAAAGTTTGATGTGAAACTGTGCTTTCTAGGGTTTGTAGAAATACAGAGGCAGTTACAAAGCGGTGATTATATGGGACAGAGGACGGGARGGGATGTCCCAGCCCAGTGAGTCCAGTATCCAAAGCAGCAGGCAGCTGTACGCTAGACCCAAGCCCTGACGAGACAGTAGCATGTGTGTTCCCTGTGCCTTTCCCCAAAAAACTCAGTAGGAAATCTAAAATCAGTATCAGGAGACCAAGAGCCACAAATCCTACACAGCACAGAAAGACGTGCCCCTCCTCAAGTGCACACGTAAGGTGCTACCCCTCTGCTGGGGACAGATCTGCTTCTGTGGCGTCAACTAACCCTGGCCAGAGCAGGTTTTGTACATAAAAGGCTTTATTCAACCATCAATTAAAAGACCATTATCCGTAAAGCTTATATTATAAGCTGGTCACTCACTGGTGAAAATAACACTTCCAGAAGATGCTTGTGACTCCCCCAGTGAACCACTCAGGCTGCTTTCTCCTCGCTGCTGCTCAGGAGTTGAATGCAGCAGGACAGGCGGCACGGCCAGCCCACAGCGCTCTTCTGCAAACTGTGGCCAGCATCTATTTCTTCCACAAAATTGTCCCATTTGAGGTCATTTGGCAGTTTGCCTGTCTCAGAGGAAGCTTTCCAGCAAACCTGCTGGAGCTGCTAAGGTGGCAGTCACCTGTGACCATTCAGAGAAAAGAAAAAAATCTGTGTCCAGCTCAGAAGTGCTTGGCCAGAGAGAATGCCCCCGATCTGATGCTGCCAGGAAGACACAGAGAGTCTCACAATGTAACATAAAGGCCCAGGGAAATGGCAGAAAGCAGGACAGGGCAGCATTCTGGTGTGCGTTTGGGATGAGAACCAAGCGGTTGGTGACATATGTCCCCCTTCTCGCTGGGCTGCTCCAGCAGCTCCCAAGTCCCCCTCCTTTTCAGTGCTGCTRGCCAATGCATAAGGGTATTCTGTCTTCTGACGGTCAAAATCCAGCTCTTATTCTTCTACATCTATCAGATCCTGCTCCCCTGTACTATAATCCATATTCCAGCAAAAATGATTAGTTTTGTCTGTTTACTCCCCTTGATCTAATTCTTCATTTCTAGCAGTGTACCCTTGCATGTGTAGCCAGAGCTGCCATAGCCTTTGAAGACCAGGTGCTTCCAGGAGAGCAGGCAGCCTTCTCCTCACCTCCTCAGCCAGGCTGCTGGGGGGAGGATGGGAATCTCCTCCCACGCAGCCCAAGCCCACCCTCCTCTAAGCTGGACTCAGCGTCTTGTGATCCAAAGGAGGTGGTCCCACCACACACCAGGCAGGCCCACCCAAATACCCACAAAGGGTCTCGGAAAAAGCCCAGGGGAAGCTCCCTTGGTCATGTCGCTCCCATGTTGCCCGTGTGCCCTTCTCTGCCTCACATCACCCTCCTGGTTTAGTTTGTATTTAAACATACCCCAGTATGAACTGCCTAAACAGCTCACCTACATGTGGCTGTTACTAGAGAACAGGCTGCAGTAGATGTGTCAGCTTGGTACCTGCTCCTGCTGACCCTCGCTCCACCATCCCTGGCACCCACTGACAGCAAAGGAAGCAGCTGCACAGGAATGTCAGGATTTTGTACGCTGTATCTGGTTTTTGTAAAAGGTATCTGTGAAATGATGTAATTTATAAAGTGAAAAGTATTTAGAAAATGTTTGCAATAAAGCTATACAGCTCATGAATTCAGGTAATCAAAAAAAGTCATCAAAAACACCTGTGCAATAGCACTCTTAACAAAATTATAATAAATTAGAAAACAGGCCTGGTGAAAAAAAAAGTTATAAGAGGAATATAAAAAAAAATCACCCAGACACACTAAAAAATGCAATTTGGAAGCATTCAAAAAAAGGAATAATGCCTTTTTTCTTTTTAAATACTCAGCAGAGTGTGCATCCCCCCCACTGCCATTTCCCTGGGAACAATCTTTCTTTCACTACTGTGACTTTGCTGAATTTTTGAGCTTTCTTGGGGCAGGTGGATTGGAAGTTACATGAGTGACAAGGGACTTTTCAAAAACTATCAAGTGTGATCTCTGAGAAATAATGTTGATTTTCTGAGCATCTTACCCCCCTGTATAACAAATCACATTAACGATTAGGAGAAGTATCTGTTTATAGCAGTCTTTCTACATACACCAGGTTACATTTTTCCCCCTGAAGTGAAGGATGCCATCTTTATCTTCTATACAAGACAATTCAAGAATGGCTACAGTTTAAGACCATAACCAAAGCCGCTGTGAATTTAACAGTTGACTGAAAAAAAATTGTGAAAAAGGTAGAAAGAACCTTTGATACGATTCCTATTAATCCTATATATTTTGCTAAAATCTATGCCTAGGATGTGCCTGCAACATTAAAAGATAGAGTCCCCTTAAAATCTTAGTGAAACAATAAACTAGGCAATTTAAGTCTTTATAACAAAACAGGTTTAACTTGGTGTGGTAGGTTGACCTTGGGGGGTTGCCAGGTGCCCACCAAGCCACTCACTTCCCATCCTTAGCAGGACAGGTGGAGAAAATTAGATGCAAAACTCATGGATCGAGATAAAGGCAGCTTAATGGAAAAAAGCAAAGGTCGTGCGTAAACGCAAAGCACGAAAAGAAGATTTATTCTTTATGTCCCATCAGCAGGCGACATCCAGCCACCTCAGTACATGTAGTGGTTGCTTTGGAAGACAAATGCCTTAATAACAAATGTAGTCCCCCCCTCCTCCTTTCCCTTCAGCTTTTATTGCTGAGCACAACATCAGATGGTATGGAGTATCTCTGTGGTCAGTTGAGGTCAGCTGTCCTGGCTGTGTCCCCTCCCAACCTCTTGCCCACCCCCAGCCTACTGGCCTTTGCAGGGGCATTGGAGAGACAGCCTTGATGCTGTGGAGCACTCCTCCGCAGTAGTCAAAACACTGGTGTGGTATCCACACCCTTCTACCTACAAATGCAGAGCACAGCACTGCATGGGCTGCTATGGGGAGAGTTAACTCCACCCCCGCCAGACCCAATACATGCAGATAGCAACATAAAGCAGCAAAGTGTTTTAAAAATTTCAATCCCTCAGATTCAGTGTAGTCCATACAACTGACATTCACAATTTACTTAACAGAAATAGTTTATTTAACAAAAAAAAAAAACCCTAAACCCTCATCTTGAAGGGTATTTACAGCAGCTTTTTAATTGCATAGGTAATATTATAGCTTTGACAGCCCTTAATGAAAGGAAAGAGCCAGACTACCAAATTATTTGCTGATACCTTAAGCAATCACACTGCTTTGTAAGTTGCTACTAAGCTCTACCCTAGAAATTTGCAGGTTTTGATCATTTTTATGGAAGTCTTCAGTAAGCTCAAGGCTCGTTTAGGTTCCCTGCTACAGCATATATGCAGGTAAAATAGCAAGAGTCATGTTCAGTGAGAGCCAGAGAAACACAACTGCCCAATTCCATCTTTTTGAAGGAGAAAGTAAAAATGCAAAAGCATGGCTGCAGCTACTCAACGTATTTAGTGCTTCTCTGGCAAAAGGCTCTTCTGGCCTTTTCCTTGATTAGCTCTAATGGCCATAGCTTTAGAACAGCACTTTTGGGGAGTGGGGTGTACAGAGGTGGAAAGAGAAGGAGGAATAGGTCTAGGTCTTGGCTCCTTCAACAGAAGGAGTGGTTCCCCCACTGTGAATACAATACTGTATTTTAAAAGCCTCATTTGGAGAATATTTGGAAAATAGTGATGACATTTTAGGAGGTTACTGAAGCAGTGGGCTGAGGAAACAGATACCTAAAAAATGTCAACTAAAAAAAAGGTAAGAGGCAATGTCCTGCCCATTACTGGCTCAATTGCTTTATTCTTCAAGCAGCATTCCTTGTGAAGCTGTAAGGTTCTAGCCCTTACATCTTATTTACAGGGTAAAAGCTGACAACGCAATTCAATCTGAAGTCTTTGGCACTTCTTGAATTACAGAGCAGAATTAATTCCCGTATACTATGACATTTAATAACAATGCAATAGTGGGTTTAGTTCTCCTAGTAGAGTTGAAAGTATTAGAACATTTTCCAGCTTCAATACTGAAAACTCTATTTTTGGGTCAAACTATTACTCTTCAGAGTTTTCAACCGTATCTGTAGAAAATTGCAAATAAGTAAAAGTTTCGTTATGCTGATCGACTCCATGTCCATATCCATACTTACATACTACTATAAATTTACTCCTCTGCAAAATTCAAGCCCAAGAGATGGAGTTTTCTATAAAAGATATGACTGTTATTTACATTATCATCCCAGAAAGAAAACAGGCTTTTAGAAGTTTTAGAAAGAACTTGCAGTTTCAGGCAGTACTTCAGAATATTAGACACTCTAGTCTAATGCATCAAGCAACGCAACACCCAAATAATACCAAATTTGGGGCCACTGAAAAAAAAAAAAAAAAAAAACAAACCAGAAACATTTCATAGAAGTGAAAATTGAAGGCAAACCATCATTTACAGAGAAATGTCATCTACAGAATGCCTTGCAAACTGCTTTCCATTTTCTTCACTAACTTTCATGGTCTCTCTTGTATAGTGAGCCAGAAATCACTTAGTTCTTCTTGATGTTGCAGTGCTTTTGAATGGATCAATATCATCCTGCAATTTGTAAACAGATGTGCATTACTAGAACTAGCATGCATTCTGAGTCATAGAAATTAAAGTCACCCTTAGATTAAACTAGAAAGCCTGGTCACATTATTCCATGTTTTCTGACAGACCTGTTTTTATTGGTTTTGATATGAAAGAGATTATCCATTGATTTAAAAGTCCAGATCACAAACGTGCAGAGAATAGAAACTGAGTTTATGTCAATATGACCAGAACAGCTACTTTGAAATGAGGAACAATCTACATTTCAGATGTGACCTAGGAAAATGTTATCATTATGAGCAGTACATACCTCAATGAAGTTATGTCCACATACATATCACACATCATAATTTACTGAGATTTGCATGAATCAAAAAATACTGTTTCTTTTTTTTGCATGTTCAAGCAAACATGTAGTTTTGTATTTCCGGTACATGAAGAAGAGATAGCATAGTGGAGAGAAGGGACAAGAATGTAACATTTTCTCTGAAGTGGCCAACATCTGACATTAAGGCTGTGATCCTGACCATACTGCATGAGGTTCAACAAGGCCAAGTGCCGGGTCCTGCACTTTGGCCACAACAACCCCATGCAACGCTACAGGCTGGGGGAAGAGTGGCTGGAAAGCTGCCTGTCGGAAAAGGACCTGGGGGTGCTGGTTGACAGCYGGCTGAATATGAGCCAGCAGTGTGCCCAGGTGGCCAAGAAGGCCAACGGCATCCTGGCCTGTATCAGAAATAGTGTGGCCAGCAGGAGTAGGGAAGTGATTGTGCCCCTGTACTCGGCACTGGTGAGGCCSCACCTCGAATACTGTGTTCAGTTTTGGGCCCCTCACTACAAGATGGACATTGAGGTGCTGGAGCGTGTCCAGAGAAGGGCAACGAAGCTGGTGAAGGGTCTGGAGAACAAGTCTTACGAGGATCAGCTGAGGGAACTGTGATTGTTTAGTCTGGAGAAGAGGAGGCTGAGGGGAGACCTTATTGCTCTCTACAACTACCTGAAAGGAGGTTGCAGCGAGGTGGGTGTTGGTCTCTTCTGCCAAGCAACTAGCGATAGGACGAGAGGAAATGGCCTCAAGTTGCGCCAGGGGAGGTTTAGATTGGACATTAGGAAAAATTTCTTTACTGAAAGAGTGGTTAAGCATTGGAACAGGCTGCCCAGGGAAGTGGTGGAGTCACCATCCCTGGAAGTATTTAAAAGACATGTAGATGAGGCGCTTAGGGACATGGTTTAGTGGGCATGGTGGTGTTGGGTTGATGGTTGGACTTGATGATCTTAGAGGTCTTTTCCAACCTTWATGATTCTATACATGACACTCTGCTAGTCTGTGAAAACAAACTGCACAGTGCTTGACAGTATAATGTGTATTCTATTCAGTGCAAAACCATGAATAAAGTTCTACTTGTTTAATTATGGAAGAAACCATTTCCTAGCAGTTCAAATATATACTGCAAGAACAGACATCTTAAACTTGAAGATAAGTGTTTTAGTTTTTTTTTTAAAGTGTATTTACATAATTTGCAACAATAAAACCATAAAGTGCCCTGTAAAATAGCCATTTTTAAATGCAAAAAAAAAAAATTCTTCCTTTTTACAAGAATAAACAAATGAAAGGACATAGCCAAGCACTAGAAGAGATTACGATTACTTTCTTCCCTAGGCAAAATAACCTATTCCACACCTTTCAGGAATGACAATTAACTGATGAAGAACTGAAGGGAAAGAGGACTGGATATCTTCCTGAGGTCCCTTCTAGCCTTATTTTTGATGATTATGTACATATTCTAATTAAAGCTGGTTGCAATAATCTAGCCCTGCTAGTGCCGGGGCGGGGGAATCAATTTTACTCTGAAATGCTTTATTCAAATAGCTGTAAAACAGTAGGCTACAGAAACTTACACGAAATAAAAGACCACTATATACCATACCTCATCTGACTCAAAATCAACTCCTCTAGACGTTTGGCTTTGTGAACCTATTTTACTAAGTGAAGATGTAGTTGACAACCTTGAAACATACCAAAAGAAAAAAAAAAAAAAAGGGCATTAGCATGTTCTCAATTACCAGACATTCCAATAACTTTCCCTTCAACTTAGATTTGGACCACCAAAACAGAGATTAAGAATGAATAGAAATAACAATAAGTAGAACGATTCAAATTCTCAAACTAATACATTAATTCTAAAGCTCTGACCTAGCTTATCTCAATCAGTAGACCAATTTATTGTTATAGAAAGATCATCCACATTAATAGGTAAAAATTTATATAAATTCTCTAAGTAGTGTTATGACTTCCTTAAAAATCTGTTTTTTCAGGTAATGGATCAGATCCCTGGACTCTGCTGATTGCCAGTCAGAAATAAGGCAGTCATGGTAGCATTCATGAAGTAAAAATACTGACCTTTGATTTACTTTGGAAGAAGGAACAATAGAAATGTCTTCTAGATCGGAGTCATCATCTATAATATTCTGAAAAAATTACATRATTTATAAAGCTTTTTCACAAAATTTATTCTTACAGAGATATAGCGCATAATACTACAGTACTATAGCATAGAACCTTTGGGGTTTTTTCCAACTATATACCTACTTAGTTATAATATACACTTGACAGGGCTCCAGGCTAGAACTGTACAATGTGCAAATACAGCACAAGTTTTGCTCTTCAGATCTTTGATCTTGCAGAAACCCCAAAAATATTCATGTATATACTCTCTGTATCTTAGACTATGGTCACAAATAAAACATGGTCTTTCTTTTTCCTCAGACAAACCCCATACCAAAAAAGGGTACAAAAGGTCTACAAATTAACAGGCAGAAACTTACTGCTGGAACTGATAGCTTGGGAACATCTGCTGGTTTAGGCTAACGTTTTGACCACATATTTATTTTTCAAATCAGAAGACAGCAAAAGGCAGCGCAACTTCACTCATGCAGGATGCTTCTTACCTCAAAGTAAGATTTAGATGAATTCAAGCAGGGCTCTGGTTTCAAAGACCTGAAGGCTAGGATAAAACAAATGTGATGTTTTTAAAGTGCTCACACAATAAAATGCGAATGTTATATCATTCTTTTTATTTAAGACCTGCTTAGCATGCATTTCCTCTGCAAAATACCCTGTAAAACAAACAAGCAAAACCCCCCAAACTCAAACCAAAATATAAATTAAGCCTTTGCTAGAGTCTAACAACCCAGGGATCTAATCCTCCGTACAGCAGCAGGTGCTTCCCAGTCTGGCTGAAAAACCTTCAGTAACTTTGGTTAAGAGGAAGAGAAAAATATTACTGTAATTGATATTCCTGTATGTCTAACAGTTTAGACATCAACACATCTGCTAAAATTGATTTCTCTGCAGTATTTTAGGTCATTTGCTGACCAATTTAAAATATAGGTAATTTGCTGATTAATTTAAAACTCGCTCTACCTTTGGGTATTTTGTGTGGGATTCATGTATAGATTTGTGAGCAGTATTTTTTTCTTTAATACTCAGATTACCTACGCTGTTTCCTCAGAGCCTGTCCTCTGTAGCAAGGAAGGGCTACTCTCACATATGCAGCTTAAATCGTGGATAAGTTTCTCTTCCCTAGTAAAAATTGGCATTTCTAAAACTTTCTACAATGTAAGACTAAATGGATTTGCATTAAAGCTTACGAACTTGTAAACATCAGTCAAGTTTAAACTTTTTATCCACTGAGGAATATTCTGCATAAAATAGATGCTATTAAGTCACGTTCCTTAAGGAACTGCATACAGTAAGATGTTCCCTATTTCCAGTTCTAGTCAGAAGTTCCTGACACATTTCATTTTACCCCATGACAGCAGGATATTACTATTCTTTTTTTTCCCCCCTCCATTTTTCTTTCTCTCATCACAGTTAGTTATTCTATTTCATTAGAACCAAAAGAATCTCTCACAGCTGAATCGGACTAATAGAAATAAAGGCAGATAAAGCACTTCATCATTAAATAAACACCTTCATTACAATTTGAGAGAGCAGATTAGAGTAATGGACAGATCGAAGGCCTACCATCTATGATAGACATATTCTTGGCAGGCACAGACACAGGCTTGTAGGTTCTGCTGCTAGTAGCTGACTCTTGGCTAGTGCTTCCTGTAGGGATAATAAACAATATGCAAATCTGTTCAGTGGTTATTTTTTTTTCCCCCTTTAGTCTATCATTACTGAATGGGAAGTCACTTAAAAACCTCCATTCCTCTTTACTCCTTCACTTTCTTCCTTCAATCAAAGCCCTCCTTATATGCAGAACAACTGCTCTGGGTCAAGTGTTCAAAGCTCCACAGACACAGCCTCTTAACACACATGCCCCTGCTCTGATGGGATCACAACAGCGTTGGAGCACATGCTCATAGAACTAGTTTAAAGGCACTAACCAAATCAGTCCTAAGATAACTGCCTTTGTTTCAACTCATCCTGCTCTTAGGCCTTTGGGCATATTACTGAGACAACTCAAAGGAGTATATTACTGCAAGACCCCATATTTTCTTTTTTTTTTTTTTTTTTTTACTTATATATATTTATATATAATGGAAATACATATATAATGGAAGTACCACTATCACTGTAAAGTGCACAATCACACATAGCCAAGGAGCTATTTAATTCATTTCGCTTAGGAAACACTCCTCATTTTCTCAGTCACTAGAAACAATGAAGTCTCTTGTAAATTGCATTAGGATAGAGACAATCTGTACCTCCTCTCTATACTGATCAAATGCATTACCTTTAGCAGTAAAAAAGGTTTATCCATGCACTTCATTGCACAGACCTTCCCAATAATGCATCTTTTAAGAGTCTACTATGTTTCCATAGCTGGGAAGCACGGTATTTTCCTTTTAATCACCCTGTGAAAAAGTCACAACTTAAGCCTACAGTCAACTGTATGTAATATGATACCAAAAATATTTCTGAAGAATTTTTTTTCCAGTAGGAGTCCTTACGCAACAAATTTCCACTTGATGGAAGCATCAGAAGAGAGTTGCCTTTCAAAGAAAAAAAAAAAAGTCAGTAATTGCAGTACAAAGAATGTGAAGTTTTTCTTACCTCTTCCCCTTTGAGATGAACCTCTTGCTGTTGAATTTTGTCCTCTTGCACCTCTTGCCCTACCTCTTGCCCGACCCCTTCCTCGGCTCAGTGTTGCAGGAAGGCCATCATCTGAATCACCAGTGCCTTTCATCCCCGTATCCATGAGTTCTTCATCACTGGAGGCTGCAACAAGAACTGCATCCTCAGATCTGTGGGCTCTAGCCCTGGTCATTGCCTGAAATGGAACAATAAGTGCTATATGAAAAAGAATCTTAAATGATGAAATGCACCAGTGTTAAATCCTAGTTGTGATATATAGTTCTAAACCATTGAGGCTTAGAAGATCCAAATCCACAGTGTTTTGGAAGGCAAGGAAGTCTGTCAAAAAGCAGGGACAGTATTTAGTCTATTTAATTTAGATGTGTTCATATAAAGTAGTTAGCTAAGCTCTGATAACAGAATGGAGCTAGTTAGTATGATACATTGTCAGTGGAGTTTGGTGAACAGTTCAGGTCAGCCTATGTCAGCTACGTACATCTGCTCAGAGGAAGCACCCTCTGGGCTCCATTGACTTGATCTCCATTGATGACAGTGGGTGCTTAAGACAACTAATTCATGTGAAGATATCTCAGATTAGGAGAACTGAATCTCACCCCAGGTGTCCTTTTTCTCAAAATTTCATTCCAGTCCCACATAACTTGCAAAGACAAAGGAGCACCAATGCTGTCAGTGGTTGGCAATTCTCTTTGGAAAGACATATTCAATCTAGATATGAATCTCTGGGAGATCTAAGACTTTAAGATTGCTGATGAGGACAACAGTACCTAAAGGTTTACCAATAATACCATTTGTTCCAGTAATATCACTCAATACAGCCCATCCACATAAGTCCACTGGTGATGGGATCACAAAACTGAAGGTCACCTGCCTGGTCTAACCTCAGTTCAAAGCAAGAACAACTGAACATTCAGGTTCACAAATTTGCATAAGAAAAGAGATCTCAAAAGTCAAATCAAGCAGTAGCTTAGGCACATATTATACCAAGGAAGATTTAGAAAAGACTTATTAATCTTCCCTAGGCAGACAGGCACTTTCTGGCAAGGACAATGTTGAAGTATTGCTAAGTGACTTCATTCATATGCAGAAGTCACCTTTCTATTCTTCAGCCTATGTTCAAAATTCAAAGGAGTTACCTCACGAACTTCCTCATCCTCTTCTTCGGTATTCTTTTTTCTACTCTCCCTGAATTTTCGCACCTGGATTAAAAAAAAAAACAAAAAAACCCAACAAAAACACAAACCAAAAAGAGTTCCCATCAAAATAACAGTTCATTTCATACAATAATCAAAACACAGTAAGTGAGAAGTCTTGATCACTGAATTAAGTCAAGCTCATGTGAAAGGCAAAGAAGAGTGCAAGAATAACTGAACAGTTTGTTTAGAGCCTTTTCATGCTGTCCTACAGTTTAAGAATCTCACATTCTGTTAATAACTGGAGCTACATCACTGGGGAGAAAAAATCTTGGGATATGATGAAAAGTAGGAGATACTATGTTCAAGAGAAGGAGAGTATACATTAATCTGACAATAAGGGACAGTGAAATACGAACACTGGCAAGTGCTCAAGCCACACCGCCCAAGTCACAGAAGGCAAAGGCAGGGACTGGGAGAATGAAGACCCGACCACTGTAGGAGGAGATCAGGTTCGAGACCATCTAAGGAAGCTGAAGATGCACAAGTCCATGGGACCTGCGGAAATGCATCCGCAGGTCCTGAGGGAACCGGCGGATGAAGTTGCTAAGCCACTATCCATCATATTTGAGAAGTCGTGGCAGTCTGGTGAAGCTCCCACTGTCTGGAAAAGGGGAAACATAACCCCCATTTTTAAAAAAGGAAAAAAGGAAGACCCGGGGCACTACAGGACAGCCAGTCTCACCTTTGTGCCCAGCAAGATCATGGAGCAGATCCTCCTGGAAGCTATGCTAAGGCACATGGAAAATAAGGAGGTGATTGGTGACAGCCAACATGGCTTCACTAAGGGCAAATCGTGCCTGACAAATTTGGTGGCCTTCTACGACGGGGTTACAGCGTTGGTGGATAAGGGAAGAGCAACTGACATCATCTACCTGGACTTGTGCAAAGCATTTGACACTGTCCTGTGCGACATCCTTGTCTCTAAATTGGAGAAACATGGATTTGACAGATGGACCACTCGGTGGATAAGGAATTGGCTGGATGGTCATACTCAAAGAGTTGCGGTCAACAGCTTGATGTCCAAGTGGAGACCAGTGATGAGTGGCGTTCCTCAGGGGTTGGTATTGGGACCTGCACTGTTTAACATTTTTGTTGGCAACAATGGACAGTGGGACTGAGTGCACCCTCAGCAAGTTTGCTGACGACACCAAGCTGGAGGGTGACACGCTGGAGGGAAGGGATGCCATCCAGAGGGACCTTGACAGGCTTGAGAGGTGGGCCCCTGCGAACCTCATGAAGTTCAACAAGGCCAAGTGCAAGGTCCTGCACATGGGTCAGGGCAATCCCAAGCACAAATACAAGCTGGGTGGAGAATGGATTGAGAGCAGCCCTGAGGAGAGGGACTTGGGGGTGTTGGTTGATGAGAAGCTCAACATGACCCAGCAATGTGCGCTTGCAGCCCAGAAAGCCAACCGCATCCTGGGCTGCATCACAAGAAGCATGGCCAGCAGGTCAAGGGAGGTGATTCTCCCCTTTTACTCCACTCTCGTGAAACCCCACCTGGAGTACTGTGTTCAGCTCTGAGGCCCCCAACACATGAAAGACATGTACCTGTTGGAGCAGGTCCAGAGGAGGGCCACGAAGATGATCAGAGGGGTGGAGCAGCTCTCCTATGAAGACAGGCTGAGAGAGTCTCAGCCTGGAGAAGAGAAGGCTCTGGGAAGACCTTATAGCAGCCTTCCAGTACCTGAAGGGGGCCTACAAGAAAGCTGGAGAGGGACTTTTTACAAGGGCATACAATGATAGGACAAGGGGTGATGGCTTTAAGCTGAAAGAGGGTAGATTTAGATTAGATATAAGGAAGAAATTCTTTACTGTGAGGGTGGTGAGGCACTGGCAAAGGTCGCCCAGAGTAGTTGTGGATGCCCCATCCCTGGAAGTGTTCAAGGCCAGGTTGGATGGGGCTTTGAGCAACCCGGTCAAGTGGAAGGTGTCCCTGCCCATGGCAGGGGGGTTGGACCTAGATGATCTTTAAGGTCCCTTCCAACCCAAACATTCTATGATTCTACGATTCTATGAATAACTGGAAAAGAAGGGGTAGAGATGAAGAAGCAAGATAGAAAACAGTGATATTGAGAAGAGACAAACATTGCAATACATGTACAACTAAGAAAGCTCAACTTGTCAAGTATCGAAAAAGATATGATGGGTGAGAGGGAAAGAAGATATTAGTCCAAAAGACAAACAAAAAAAACCCCCCAAAGTGGCACAGAAAGCCTACAGGCGCTGATTGTTTATGGTCTCTTTCAACCCCTCATGAATTAAAGCAATCAGCAAGAAAACAGGTAGGTGCAACCTTCCTCCCCCCACCAAATTATTCTTTACACAGTGCACAGTTAAGCTCCAGAACAACTTGTCATACAATGCTTGAATATTACAACTGAATACATGGGCTCGTGTGGAAGCTCAACAAGTTGACAGAGAAGTCTAGTAAGGGTTACTAGATACACATAAACCAGGTTTGTCTCTGGGACACCTTCAACTGCAAGCAGTTAGAAGCTAGTAGAGCACCTGAAGGATAAGTTTTCTTTATGCTTGCCCTGTTCTTGTACTTTTCCCTAAGCCAATATGAAAAAGCTAAGAAGAGATTTTATCTACCATCTTTCTCACAGTAGAGAGAGAGATATATAGTTCCATATATATGTGAGTGACAGATCTTTTCTATGCATGCATGTGCAAACAAAGTGAGAATCAGTATAAGCATACCTAAACCCTATTTTCAATACAAGCTTTTAAACTATGTATTTGAAACTTCATCACCATATTTATTAATTCCAAAAAATGACTAGAGGCGAGTGTTGCACATGCTCCACATACAGGCAAACCTATTAAACCAGGTTTGAGCACTGGTTTTTCTACTATCTGTCTTGACCTCTCCTAAGGAATTAACATTAACAGAACATTACCTCCTCATCTATTTTTTCTTCCTCTGCATCAGTGCGACGCTCCTTAAGAAACCTCTGTGTTTTTTCTAGTTGAAATTTCACCAACTCTTCTATGGCATCTTTTTCCTCTTTGTCCACAAACTCCTGCACTGCTTCTCCCATTCCTCTTTCAGTTAGAAGTGAAAGCTGTACTTTCTTTATAATTGGGGAAAACATTTTGTTAAGAAGCATCTGCCATCAAAGAAAGTCAGTAATATTCCTGCTGTTTCAGATAAATACTACATTAAGTTGGTTCCAAAAACAGTAATGTGCATTGGAGATTTCAATCACAGAAAAGCACAGCAATAGCAAACACGTTACTTGTCATAATACAGTTACAACCCTTTTGCTACTAGCATGTTACACCTACTTAACAGAATATTTTCCAGACTCTTCAAAGAAAAAAGTTTCATGAACAGTAAAGAAACTACAGTGCTAGTCATATCTAAAATAATTTGTCTGAAATGTATTGCTGAGAGAGGAGAGAAGGCAAACTGTATTCTTTCCTAGTTCGTCTCCATTTTTTAAACTAAAGTTAAGATCAACTTGCAGAGACATAAAAACGCTATTAAAAACAGGCCCTGAATTATTACAGATACTAAATTACTTAGTTTTACTGTAAAATTCTAACATTAAAAAATGGCAGTTACAGAGCAGGGCAAATTATTATTATGAAGCATTAAGAGCTATTAAGCAGAAGTCTAGTCTATTGAAGTGCAATTCTGTAAATAGCAACAGTTCTCACATGTTCATCAAGTGAGATGATATTCATCAAGATATTCTACATTAAGATATTACTACGGACACTAATTAGTAAAAGTAGTAGATGCTACTGGTGGTGTTTCACAGCCATTCTCTTCTCTACCTTCCTTCCCAATACAGTAAGAAGAGACATTCTGAGAATGAAACCCCCATATGGACAGTAATGTTTAAATAGCAGCCTCTTTTGTCTGTAAACTACAGCACAGATAATTTCTTAGTAATAAGCATTATACATGCTTATTTATGATTTTTGATCCTTCCAGGTGTCCTTTAGGAACTGTTTTAAGGGTTGCATTGGAAGCATAAAACCTTCCCTGAAATAATGCTGTGCAGAAGAATACATTTTACAGCTATTATAAAATAAGAAGTTTTCAAAAAAAATAAGATAAGCATCTCCAAAGAGTGACTGATTGTAATGATGTAGAACATTCATGTTGACTTTCAGCAATTAAGCTTTCTTCCAAAGGAAAAAAAATAAAAAGYTTGCTAAAGAGACAAATAGCAGTGATTTTAATTCCCAGGCCTCAGCTTACCAGCAACACTGGAACTGAACAGAATCTGGTACTTGTTAGACATTTTTGGTCTAACATTTTTTGAATATCCAACTACAGCCCTGTGCCACCTCAGGGTCCAAGGAGTCTTTTGTTTCCCTAATCAGACAAGATCAGGTGTCTAGCAAAGCCTGTGTTTAAGATCCCTATCATCATTTTGGGGCACAATATGCTTTTCCCTCCCTCTTTCTTTCATTACCAGTGTTAACTTAAAATGTATTATCCCCCTACTGCAAGTCTCCCCAGAACATCAACGGATTCTTTCAAGTCTTTACAGATATTGAGCTGCTGAAACAGGCCTCAAACGCAGGGACCAGTTACTGAGCTATTTATACAAGAACATACAAACAAGTTGGGAAGATAGTATAACAGGGACAATTTTGCAGAATAAGGGAGGAAAAGAGATTAAAAGCAAAATTTATTTTTCACAGAATAATACACTGCCCTTTGACACTGCTACCCCTCCCCATGGGATTTAGGGGTGGCATACATTTGAAGAAGCACCTACTTCTGAACTAGTCACCCTGGGTTCCCTATCATATTCAGAAAGTAAATAGCCCTTCCAGGGCACAATTTATGCCATCCTAATACTGACACCTAACATGTGCCTAAGGTTAGGCAAGATGATATAATTTTGGGGATCTTTACCTCAGGAATCCTTGCTCTAATGACTTTCTACAACGCATGTTCTGAAGTAGCTTCTGAAAGTTATGCTTGATCACCTAGATCAAGCAACTGGGCGTCTGACTCACTGATTATTATTTTTTACCTCTGAGACGTTACTGCCCTGGTGTTGGGAAAGGGAAATAAATCAGGTTTAATGAAAGGGTGGGGAGAAAGCAAACTATCGGGGGGCTCTCTTCCTTCTCCCTGCTCTGCTTTAAATATAATGTGGAATTGCACTATGTCTGAGGACACAAATATACTGCAAAGTAATAAGTTACTCCAAGTCAGCTAGTAATAGTAAATGGTACAGTCTCACATTGACCCTATAGTAAATTAAGGTAGCTTCTCAGTCAGAGCGTGCTGCCTCACATTTTCCTCCTGTAAGAACATGACACATCATTTGGTACAGGGCAGACACTGCAAGTTCACATGAAGAGTTATCATAATGTTCTCAAACCAGCATGTGTTCACATACCCTATACAACCTATATACAACAGTTACTTGTTAACCTAAGACATATACTTCATACAGAAATTCACATACAGTTATATAGGAAATAAATTCACTTCTTGGTGAACATCAGTGTCTCTTCAGGGCATGCTACTTCCATTAAGAAAGCAAAAAAAGATAAAAAGATTATATTCTATTTAAAAAAAAAAAAAAAAGTACAAAGATACCTTCTCTGCTGTCTGAAAATACTGCTTTACAAGGTCTTCCACCCTCAGCGTCATCCCCTCAGAAGCAGGTCTGCTAACCAGTTTTCCAAAATTAAGATCGCTGTCTAGAATAGAAAAGCATAGTGGCACTGTCATTGACGTTTGCAGCTTTTAATTATTATCATCCCACTGACAGCAACAGGAAAAAAGGTTAATATAGGCCTCTTAAGAATTGTGGTCCCTTTTATATGTAAAAGTTTTTTGTTCTAACTGTAGAGTCTACTGTCTGGAAACACAGGTAAACGTAAGGGATACAATAATTGTACAAGACAACTCCATCTCCAGCAGATACAAAGTGTTCTTCTAACTACCAAATGTCTGGAATTATAAATTGGATACTATGTCCTGAAGGTTATTATAATTGAACTCTAGAAGATCACAAATGGAGGAAAATCAAAGGATCCATCAAAGCACAAGAGGTTTTTTTAATAAGTAACTCTGGTACTACAGAAGAAGTTTTCCTCCAAAGCACACTGGTTGATTTTCAGTAGAAAATGTTCATAGCTCATTAAGGCTGCCTCCCATTCTTGGGCAGCAAGGTAGGAATGACAGAAGAATGAAAGGGATGATCAACTGAGGTTACCACATACCACGCAAAGTAATATAAAGTGACTACAGACTGCTTCCAGACATCTGCCACGTGCAAGCACAAACCACTGTTTTGTTAGCCTTGTTATATAAGCAGYTATGACAAAAGAAACAATAACATCTTCTGAACTCATGAAGTCTTAACATCACCTGTACTGAACCATAGAATTATGTGCACATGTATTGAACATTTTGACTGCTTTATCAGCCACCTCCCTTGTATTAGAGGATATCTAATAAAGCAATGCAAAGAACCATGGTATTCCTTTTACATTCCCTTCCTGAAGCCGAGATGCACGTTAATTAGCAAAACTAAAATGTAGTGATGAAACATGGCGACAGGTGTGGTAGCTATCTTGTATTCCAAAAATGTTAATGAGATTACACAACTACTAAAAAAACAATACAGCAAAATAAAACAAGATCAATACAGCGTAATTAAAAAACCTCACTAAAAGCAGTTTTTATTCATGAAACATGATATTTTGAACTTTATAAAACTGACAGTGTAAGTAAAAACTGTCAATGGAATTGGAGTGCTTACAATGCACTAATGTGAAATATTAACAGTTCTTTAGCACAGTATGTTCTTCTGCAAGCTGTATCTTCATTAGCGACTATCACAAGTCCAGTATTTCRGCAACATCTATAAACCCTTTATTAAAAATTCTAGGCACAATGAGAAATGCTACAATGGTAACAGCTATTACTCGTTTTGCACAAATGCTTGAAATAGAGACATACCTGGAACAGACAAGCCAAGAGCACCTCATACACATGATTAATTAGGGCAAACAAAATGCTGTCGTACATTTGGACCTTTTTTTTTTTTTTTTTAAAATATACAAACATCTCTCAAGCCCATCCCCTCCTTTACTATTTTAGAATCACAGAATCATAGAATCATTAAGGTTGGAAAAGACCTCTAAGATCATCAAGTCCAACCGTCAACCCAACACCACCATGCCCACTAAACCATGTCCCTAAGTCCCTCATCTACACATCTTTTAAATACTTCCAGGGAGGGTGACTCCACCACTTCCCTGGGCAGCCTGTTCCAATGCTTAACCACTCTTTCAGTAAAGAAATTTTTCCTAAGGTCCAATCTAAACCTCCCCTGGC
>JAYKAV010001610.1:448146-479095 GCA_035582835.1 Phoebastria nigripes
CAGCCTTTCCCTCATCCACTAGGCGGGTCACCTGGTCATAGAAGGAGATCAGGTTGGTCAAGCAGCACCTGCCCTTCATGAACCCATGCTGGCTGGGCCTGATACCCTGGTTGTCCCGCACATGGCTTGCGAGCGCCCTCAAGATGAACTGCTCCATAATCTTCCCTGGCACTGAGGTCAGGCTGACAGGCCTGTAGTTCCCTGGATCCTCCTTCCGGCCCTTCTTGTAGATGGGTATCACATTGGCAAGCCTCCAGTCATCCGGGACCTCCCCCGTTAACGAGGACCGCTGATAAATGATGGAGAGTGGCTTGGCAAGCTCCTCCGCCAGCTCCTTCAGCACTCTCGGGTGCATCCCATCCAGCCCCATAGACTTGTGAGCGTCCAAGTGGCATAGCAGGTCGTTCACTGCTTCCTCTTGGATTATGGGGCATTTATCCTGCTCGCCGTCCCCGTCTTCCAGCTCAGGGGGCTGAATACCCTGAGGATAACTGGWCTGRCTATTAAAGACTGAGGCAAAGAAGGCATTAAGTACCTCAGCCTTTTCCTCATCCTCGGTGGCAACGTTCCCCCCGCATCCAATAAAGGGTGGAGGTTCTCTTTGGCTTTTTGTCATTAATATATTTGTAAAAACATTTTTAGTTGTCTCTAACAACAGTGCCAGATTGCGTTCTAGCTGGGCTTTTGCCTTTCTGATTTCCTCTCTGCATGACCTAACGAGATCCTGATTTAGGTATAAATGAATCAATTACTACAGCAATTAAAAACAAAGGGAAAAAGCACAACACCTATCTCTTCCTGCAGAGTGCCCAAAACCAATCACCTCATTCTGAGAAGTCTCAGGAGTGAGATGTTTAATGCCTTTCATGGTAGTTATCATAGAATCATGGAGTAACTCAGTCTGGTATGGGGCTATATGTATYACTATAAGCAACTCAACAAGGTTTGAGGCCAAAGAAAAAGGAATTCTTTATGAATAACTGTCAGAAGATGCTGTGCTGAATATCAGAACTTTAGACAAACTCAGAAATAGAACAGAAATACTTGTGCAATATATACACTTAAATGAGACTATGCATCTTTACTTCTCCTATAACACATTARATGGTAGACACCAAGCCTTTGCAAGTGCTGCGTAACAAAATAAAGGAAAAAGAATGAAAGCCAAGGCAAGCCAGTGATTCCTTCCTTTATAATTACCATTTTTCTCTTTTTGTTCGCGATGCCTGAAAAAGTATATGATGTCTTTTGGGTTAGCCACCCTATCCATGTACTTCTGGCTAAAACGATGGACACTGAATGGTTCAAAGCCACCTGTATAATCAACCTAAGAGAAGAAAGGAAAAATTTAAATATGAAACAAACAGAAATAGAGAAGGTACACAGATCAAGATGGGTTTCTTACCCTTCAAAGGAAAAATTAAAGTAAAAAATAAGTCAACCTAAAATTAATGCCTTACCATACTATGCAGAATAGTTAATGGATAATAACAGCTAATAATAATATTAACAGAATAGCTAATAACAGCCCAGATTCCTAACTTGTTCCTAACTTGTTTCATTTACTAGTCTTCAGGAAAGTTTCCATAAATTAGGTTAGGCACAAACACAGGATAATATGACTTAAGAAGAACTTCTCTGTAAATAGCCACTTTTGATGCCTTTACTCAGACCAGCAGTGAAGTACACTTATGACCAATCTCATCCTTTACCGTAGAATACTAGTTATACCACAGGTAAACAGAATCACAGTATGAAGGCAATTTATATTTGCCTGTACACAGTAAGAAATTTTATATATTATGTGTTTATACAAAAAGCATGATTTTGCTATTAAGCTTTTCACAGTGACCTTTCAAAACAAAGCAACCCAAACTAAACAATTTCTTACTCGTAATCTTATGAGAGGCTTCTCTGGCTGGCGTGGATTTCCCAAGCGTTCTCTTTCTGCATTGTCCAGCATCAATTCAACCTGTGAAGCAGAATTAGAAATTCAGTTCCACTTTGTTCTCTTACACATGCCTGAACCCTTCAAGTATAACTTAAAATACATCCAGCTGCAGGGGAGTGCTATAAATATAAATAATTATAGGATATGCTCTCATTCCTGAACACACATATGTACCAGTATCCAGCCAAAAGCCGTAAGAATGAATGAGAAAAAAGTCACAACGAAAGGCTTATCTTTCAGATACAGCGTAGTCCAGCAGTATCTACATCACTGATCATTCATACTATTTTACTTTATAGCCATTATCCTTTGCTAAATTTCTAGTTCTAGGGAAAAGCAGGAAGAGGCTTATACAGACCTAAGAACGAAGAGCAATCAATAAACCTGCTCAGTTACTTCTGCCACTTCACACTGCACAGCCCGCCTCTCAGGGTTTAGGTGCATGTATTTATGCTGGTTCCAAAGTGCACATCCAACACTGCCCCACACTTAGGCGGGAGTTTTTGTATAAAGATGATATGGACCCCCATAAAGCAGTTCCAGCCTACTTTAATAGGTCATCCCAGTCAAGGAATCTGGAAGCCAAGGCTGCAGTGATCGTCATGGAATTAACTTCCTATGGAAACACTGCCTAAGTCCATCTCAAATAATATGGGGCAAGACATCTCATCTTCCAGTCTCAAAACCAGTCACAGATCGCATTCCCTGTCCATACACTGTTATCCATATACCGTTAGCATTACAAGTTACCTTTTCCATGCAGAATGCTTGTATTGCCTGAGTTACTTTAGGATTGTCTGGATTAAAAAGATCTGGATGATCAGCTAGAACAATATCCTCCATGTGGAAAGTTCGCACTGTCTCTAGAGCAATCTTCTGCATTTTCATTTTTTTCCCTTTAACATGCAGCAAACCAATGTGTCTAGAAGGAGAAAAGTAACATACTAGAAGATAAACTTAAGAGAACTATGGTATAAAAGATTTGTTTTAAATTCATGTTTACTTTTCAGGGACAAAAGTCCAAAAGCTATAGGAAGTTCTTGGATCTGTACTTCAAGGTTGGCCCTGCCAAACTTCAGTTCTATTATATTTAGATTGTGCTTGTTCCATACACAAGCACATGTACACAGTTCCTTATATCCCAATTTATCAGGGTGTAACTCCTCTTAGATAAGTTCCATTTGCTTCAAATGTCAGGTTTAATCCTAAGTAAAGCAAAAGTTATTCTAGGCACTGATTCCATCTACTTCATTTGTTATGTCACACTCTRAAGCTAATCCACACTATAACACAAGTCCTTTCATACTTAATAGAAGTATTTTTCCTTTCTCAACACAACACATGAGACATAAGGCAAGGGATAAACAAGAACAAAAAGAAGAGATCACACACTTCTTCACAGCTTCTCCCGGGGACAGAGATGTCACCACTGAGCTTCCTGGCTGAGAAACATAGAAACACTGCTGTTCATTTTGGGACGGAGCTATTTTGCACTCGTGTTCATGACCCCACACAACAAGATTAATAAAGTCATCTAAAAACTGCTCTGGAATGTAGTTGGTAGCTCCATGTTTGCTCCTGTTCAAGAAAAGAGAAAAATAATTAGAACGTGTACAGTCATGGGTGGGCAAGGGGGGAGTGAAGGAGGAGAAAAACATCAGTGTGATTTAAAGTGATACAGAAACTCCAGCAAAAATATCTGATGTACATTTCATATCAGGCACAGTTCACATTTATTCCTTACACAATTGTTTAAAGTGTTTGGTTAAACAAAAAGGCAACTTACACAGCTCATTCTTTCCTGCTCTCCTCCTTTTATTTGGATCTCTCTTTTCTTCTCACTTGGCTTGCAAGACTTTAGGGTTTTTTCCATATGAATGCTTTTATAGCACCTCATGGCCTTTTTGGTTTTCTTGTTTTATTTTGGGGTTTGTTTTTTTGTTTTTTGTTTTTTGTTTTTTTTAAAATGGTGGGGTAAAAACCACTGAATTAAACAGACATGGGACACACCACCCCCCATCCCTTTCCAGAAGATAGAGGAGATGGAGGAGGAGTAAGCTCCTTCAGCCTACTGGACAGAGATCAGCACACAGGGTTATCTGAGCTTTATTTGTTTACTTCTGCCTCACCATTACTTTCACATGAGGATTGCACTCTTATTCAGGAAAAATTATAAGAAAGGATTTGGAAAAGAACTCTGCCTGTTCCTACTACCACTGCTGGGAGAAGCGTGTAGGCAGAAAGAACACATGTACCTATTCTTTATTCAAGAGAAATTGTAAAGTATAGCAGTGCAAGTGAAGATACAGTACTTGTCAAATTAGGGTTCAAACAAGGATAGAAAATACAATATGAAGTTTGATGCTCTTTCAGCTCTAACAAGCAGACAAGACTTAATTATATGCATATTACACTACAAACCCTCCACTGCCCCTAACTATAAGAGTTTGGGAAGAGATTTCCCAAYGTTCCCAACTCATTCATTTCAGCTCTTTTCCTTTATGATTCTTCTGTAGGAAGAGYTGTAAAACAATGCTTTCGTTTGGGAAAATCTTAAGAAACCAGCTACTCACAAGAAGCACCAACTAGCATAGCTCCTTTATCACCTATCCTTTTCAAGGCAGTTTAATGAAGTAACACAATAAGTTTAAAAGTCACTGTAATTCATTCAATACCGTTACCTATTTTGATGAATCACAAACAAGTTAAACCAACTATCTTCATCTTCCTTTGGTCTCAGCATGGTTACTTGTTTATTGACAAACATACGATACAACCTCTCATCTGGAATAGCTCCTGGAGTGGACAAAACAATAAATCATTGTTGTGTGGTAAACCAACTATTTTATAGCATTTTTATTAGCAACTCTATTAAAAAAAGCATGAAGAACACAAATTCGTGGCAAAATCAGATCTTCATTTTCATGACCTAAGAAGTCTGAGGCATGATTACAAATTTGAACAGATCAAAGTATAAATTGGCTATTTTACTAGATAGACTTCTGAAAATAAGTAATTTTAGCATGAAATCTACCTTTAAACAACTGCTAAAAGCAGTTTCATTAACTACATCTGGTTTGAGGTCTCTTGCCAGTTTTCTGTGCCAAGAAACTGACTATGGGCAGAATTAAAAATATTAGAAGAGGTGTTTTGTTTCTTGTTGACAGAGTAAGTATATTTTGTTGTAAGGTGGAGTTTAAAAACAGATACTACTGAGTAGAGACAGAGTTCTTAAACATACTTTGAAATTCTCTACAAAACAAGAAATAAACCATGAATTCTGCAAAGTCTGTGCTTTCCCACACAGCAGGAAAAAGTCTGCAGTACTTCTGAACTGTTTGTCACTGATTATTTCCTTGATGTTTTTAACAAGGAAAAAAAAAAAAAAACAACCCACAAAACCAAACCATCCATACCCAGGGTTCATGATGCATTTCAATAAAATCCCATACACAGTTTACATATTTTGTATAAGAACAAGTGTTCTCTAAATCTGAGAAAGTCAAGAGGGTATATAATCCTGGCACAAGCTCAAAGAAACATCTCATGGACATTTTCATGCAGCAACACCTGTACTTTAGAAAGTTGTTGCATTTCCCAGTAGCAATTTTGGGTATTAAAAATTCAAATGCTTTTTGAAAACTTTTATATTGTGGTATTAGAACCCTCACTACTAACCCTTAGAACATCTAGCAAGCTTTTAAAGTATCTCATTAAATACATGAAATCATGGCCAACTAGGACTTAACTTATAGCTATAGAAGTTGCTTGGAAATAAGTGTTTAAGCACTCATGACTGGACATAAAATAAGGGGAAAAAATTAAGATCTTAATAGTTAACTTCTCTAGACAGAAAGCAGTCAATCATAACCATTCTAAGTACGGAGTGAGGGTAGAGGGGAAGGTGGAGGAGAAAATAGAAAGGGACAAACTGAAGTTGAAAACCCACCATAGAACACCTTTAAAATATGAAACTCTTCATAAGTTTCTTTAAAGAAACTGAGGTTACCTGTGACAGATGTTACTTATGAACCACTTCAGACAGACACATCAGACACTAGGTTTCTGCTCAGACAGTTTATGTTTTTAAATATAACAAAAAAAAAMCAGTGACAGCCAGTGACAACACAGGAGGAGGAGAAACCTGACACTGTCACAGAATTGATACGCTTTAATTTAACATTATTTAGACCTTCATGTTTGTTGCAGCACTACATGTTTGTTCCAACTTAATTCACACTTATTGAGCTTCAGTAATACATGAACAGTCTAGCCACAGTCTGGCAGACTAATACTTACCCAAGCCATACAGAGCAATTTTTGTTCTACCCTTACGCAATAAAATRGGACTAATATCTATTTTCTCCACGGAAGTTGAACGTCCGAAGTGATTCAACAATCCTGCACAGCTTAAAATATCCAACGCACACAGTGCATCTGCCTGTAGAAAATATTAAGAAACAAATATAAAAACTTTGAACAGAACATTTAGTCTTTAAAGTCTAAGTGAAACAGTCTCAAAAGGGAGAGAGAATATCTTTCCTAAGTAATTTCTGCAGTTGAAAAACCCTGCCACATATATTAGCTTTTTTTTTAGTACTCACGGGTACAGAAGCAAATCCCTTTTCCTTACAAGTCTTGCTTCATTTGAACAACATTAAATTAAACATTAAATCATTCAGAAAACAAAACCAAAAAAAAAAAATCCCAAACAGCAAAAGTCTCTAAACTACTACAGAAAATTATCTGGTTAAGCTAACTACTTCATAGTAGGTCCAAAGCTAAACTTCTGTTGTTAAAACACTCATCTCCATGATACACTGCTATTTGACATAAAATGCAAAATTATTAATTCAACACATGCACTTTGCTGCTTTCTAAATGTCCTTTTCCTGCTTACTTTTAGTTGTTGATTTTTAAACTAGCACTTCATCATAAGATGAATATCAATTGCATATGCACAAGTCAAAGTCTCAAAACTCCCCTTCTGTAGGAAAAAAGCTTTCAGTCTCTACAGACAGAATTCATTTTAGAAACTTTCTGAAAGGCTACCATTTCTTGGCATGAAAAGTGGTTCTGTTCTCAACGACAGAAATCTACATAAATTAAGAATTTAAACATAGTTCACATGGATCCCTAAACTTCTTTCCATTCTCTTTTTTAATGTCATACTTAACTTGTTGTCACTAATTAACAGAATTCCTAAAGATACACAAAATATTTATGTGAAGAGTGGAGCAACTGACTAAAACTAGCCTGTTCKCCAAGAACTGTATTTCTATACAAGTCTCTATTTCTATAGTATTATTTTTGTAATATAACAGTATAGTACAATTATGACTATAATTACCCCTGTGGGATCGTCATGATTGCCATGAATACTAAAAATTGGAATAGAAATGTTGAGATTTCCATCCTGATAATTCACCCATGGAAACCTGAACAAGAGGAGGAAAAAAAAAAGTTAAACTGTATCTGCAAATTTGTGGACAATTCCCAATATTCTCTTAAAATTAACATCATCACAAATACATGATGACAGCAGCACAAATGAGTATTAAGTGGGTATGAATAAGCTTAAGCTGCACAGTGTAAGAAGATTCTTACTCATGGACTGGAATGGCACTTCCCACTGGGAACAGGGTAGCAAAAAGATCCTATTTTTTTAGAGCAAGCCTATGAAAAGAATCGTACAACATGTTGTGTGGTACATGCAAGAGCAGCGGACTGGTCTGTGCAACCTGTGTTTACACACAAAGAACTCTGCTGATTTTAGCACAGCAATTAATGTGAATTGGTTTACTTGCATTCTACTTGCAGGATAGAAACTATATATTACATAAATGTATCAGGTGTCACAACACATTCAGAAGTTTCTCAAAAAATTGTGTGCATTCCTTTGTAGACTTATAAAAGATGATAGGTGAAGTCATCCTATACACTGTCCCACTCAAACAGGCCTAAAACTTCAAGGTTTCAGTCATGGAGGATATAAATCATAAAAATCACAACACATTCACCCAATACGCAAACCAAACCTTACACCATAATTTATAGGAATATACTTACTTGCTATAATGAAAATTAACTGCCTGATCACTCAAAATTTCAAACTGAACAGGACGATCACCCATGCAGTATTTTCTTAGTGACTCCAAACAAGAGTGCACTGTTTTTCTGGAAGGTTTGTTTTCATGAAAAAGGTCCCCACCTAATAAAACAAAGTCCACCTGTATGTAACAAAAAGCTCTTATTATTTTAATACAACATTTTGTATTCCCTTGAAAGACTTCTAAGCAAACTGTTTAAATTATTCCTTCTAAGGAGTTCCACATATCTCCTTATATCTGGACTTCTAGGTAAAMCGAGTTGGTAGTTGCAGACACGGTGTTTAATTTCCTCATGAAACAAACGTTAAATAAATTATTCATTAAAACAAAACCAAACCCCAAAAGATCCATTTGTGAAGAGCTATAGGAGAAAACAACTGATAGTGTTGAAAAAAAAAAAAAAACCACCAGTGAAGTGTTTTAATAAAGGTCTCCAGATTGGCTCCTGAACATTTTCTTTGACAGGCATGAAGAGATACATTATCTTTTCATTGCTGTGGTGCCTAGTGGGAAGAAATAAGTAGCTATCGCCACATTACTTTGAGAAGGTACTAGTTGCAATTTCTGTATATATTTAGCTTTTGAAAAAGCATTAGGAAAAAAAAATCATCTTCATCAAAATTACAAGTAATTTGACTAAGAAATATTCAATCCTTAAAAACAGAAACAACACTTTAAAAGTTTCTAACTTTTTTTTTCTACTTTCTGAGTTGTCTGAAGACTTTGTATCATTACCCTCACTCTCCCCAAGTATTTTCCCTTCCTGCAGTGACAAACCCTCTCTAAATACCACTGGAATTGGTGCAGGCAATCTGAAAACACTGTTAATGCAACCAGGGTCATAATTTAATAAGAACGCTCTCACAAAGGAATAGGCATTCCTTTTACTAAAACAGAAACATAACTGGTTGCAATAAATAGTTTAGTTCAGTCATTTAATTTGATATTACTAAAGATCACACTAGGACTAAGCTTTATAGCTTCTGGCAGGTTGGAATGTATTTTCCACAGTCTCACTCCTTCACTTTCCAAAAAGCAGTACGTACTTCATTTTTTTGGGCATGGTCCAGAATTTCATTAAAAGTTACAAATGTATCATTTCCACGCACTGGATCCTTCTCCAAATAGCCAAGATGAATATCAGTAGCAATAAGTATTTTAAAGGTATCTTCATCATCCCTGAATAAGACAGGAAAATTGGTGTTAGAGAGCAATACACTTAAGAATTTCAATACAGACTTTATTAAGGTAAGCTGTTCTGTCCAAAGAGAGAGAGGTTTGTTATAAAACAGGAAGTTTGTTATAAAACTCTATCAAAATATCATTCCTGTGATAGTCTCAAAACATTTCACTACTTTTATTGCAAATAGCTCTTCACCAAACCAACCAGTTTGAAGATTTGGTTATCCCAATCAGCCTACTCTAGTGAAGAGCTGCAACCATCTCTCTGAAGTATCTAATGAAAAACTAAAGAATCCTTTGTATGCTTTCTGCCTTTAAAAAGACTTGGTGAACAAACATTCAGCTTCTCTCTCTGCACTGGTATTCTACATATATATGAAAGCACGTATGATGATCATAAGGACCCGAGGAAAAACACAAATGATGATCCGAGTTCTTCTTAACTCATTCCAAACATACAAAAGACTTGCTATCTGGTATGACAGAACTGCATAGAGCTGCAAACAACAGGAGCTTACTGCGAGCTGATGGTACTCATCTTCGTGCCAAGACTCCTCACAAAAAGGCTCTGGACACAGCTCAGTAAGTCAGGTCAGGAAGTCAGCTTCTGTCTTCATAGATGCTACCTAAAGCCTGAGAGACGAAAATAAAAACGCATTAGAATGAAGGGCGCAGTGAGCCGAGCGATCAGTCACCCAGTCTTTTACTGGTAATTATTCTTGCAAAAAAACTMAAGGTAAGGAGAGAGCCGTGCTTGGTTTAACCATTTACTACTGCACAAGACGCGTGGCTACCCCGCGGGGCGCCGCCAGCCCCCTCACACCGGCCGCCCGGGCACGGAGCGCTGCTCCTGACGCCTCCCTCCCCGGCAAGGCCACCCGCAGGCATGCAAGGAAGGTGCAACTTCACGGGAACCGCCGCAAAGCGTGGCTGGGCAGGAGGGCGGGCGGAGGGGCACGGCGGCACCGGGCCCCCGGGTCTAGCACGACCGCCATCGGGTTCAGCATCGGCGCAACGGTTAACGGCAACCGGCCCGCCCCCCCTCAGGGGCGGGGGGGCAGCAGCCAGCGCACGAAGCGCACCGGGGCGCCGCCCCACTCAGAAGGGAGGACGGCGGGGGAGGCCGCAATCCTCCACCGGGGCCCGCAGCCAAGCAGAAGCTGACGCCCGGGGCCCTCACCCCGCGGCCTCACGCGGCCACCTCCCACCGCGCGCTGTTTCTATGGCGCCAGAAGGGCGGGGCCCGCCGCCGCGGCCCAGGCGCCGCTCTCGCGAGAGCCGCCCCGCTCAAAGCGCGCGCGGTCGCTCGCTCACCGCTTCTCCCGCGGGGCCGCCGCGGTTGGTCAGCCGAGGGCCGGTCCCGGCAACCGCTGGCGTCACGTCCGCCGGCGGGCGCGGGCCGGAAGGGCTCCGTGGGCGGGCGGTAGGCGGGCGTCCCTCGGCGGGTGGCCCCGCCCCGCCCCGGCGGGCGGCCCCGCCTCTGGAGCGCTCTGTTGGTGGCGGCAGCAGGTGCGCTCGTTTGCGCGGCGGGTCGCGAGCGAAGTTAAGCAGGGCCGGGCGGGTGGCGAGCATGGATGGGAGACCGGTGGGACGGCTTTGTGCTGGGGCCGGCCGCCGGCAGCCTGCAGGCAGGGCCGGGGAAGCGGAGGGCCGGGGGCGGTGCCGGCCCCAGCCCCGGGGGCGGGCTCCTGCTGGGCGCCCGTGGCGCCGGGGTGGGCGTTGAGGCCTTCCCCGGGGTGGCGCGGCCCCCGCGGAGGGGAGCGAGGCCGGTGCTCCCGGGCCGGGCCTGGCGTGGCCCGCCCGGCCCTCGCTCGGGGCGCGAGGGGAAAGGGAGGGCAGCAAGGAGCGCCGGGCGGGGCTGGCTCCCCGGGGAGGAGCAGAAACACTGCTTTAAAGTCTACTGTTTTCTCCAAATCTTGTTTATAAAATGCACGGTGTTTCGCGTGCACTCTGCAAAATGCCCGCTCGGTCCCGCTCCGCGGGTCTGGGGGTGATGCCGTTTCTAGACGGGGGTAACACAGAGTTTTTCCTGCATGGGTATTAACGGGGGATTCCGGCAGAGCTGGCAAAGGCCGGTTTAGTGGAGGAACATTGAGTTTGCTCTTGAGTTATGCTGTTCGTGGTGTTGCTGACGTCTGCATCATCCATCAGATGTTTTTATTGACAATTAGTGTGTGGATAGCAGTAAAAGTTATTATAAATATCGTTGTATATCTGCTACTTACAGATGCTAACTGAAAAT
The DNA here is from genome assembly GCA_035582835.1 of Phoebastria nigripes. Lineage (NCBI taxonomy): Eukaryota > Metazoa > Chordata > Aves > Procellariiformes > Diomedeidae > Phoebastria > Phoebastria nigripes. The sequence goes on from JAYKAV010001610.1 coordinate 459,632, forward strand.
GAATAAGGACAAACAAATCGATGAAGATGATGATGACAGCGAGCAGTTCGAAGACTTTACAGAAAATTTTAACCAACTTGAACTGCTGGAGACGCACAGGCATTTGATTCCTGTAGGAACTCAGAGCTGTTGGTCAGGACAGTCTGATGATGAYGATGATGAACAAGAAAGAAGTGAGGAATGGTACGAAATGCAAGAAAGAAAAATGGAAAAAAATCCAGAGAAATTGCTACTCTGGGCAGCTGAAAACAATCGGGTAAGGCATTTATTCTGTTCATATGTATCACTGACAAGAATGTTATTTTGAGCAGATATCTACAGTTTCATCCACAAACAAAAATCTACCTACACTTTCCTTTATCTCTCTGAACTATTTTGATCYGGTTCTGCAAGCCACTGTATGTAAGACATCTCCCTTTGTAGCCCACACACGCTAAAATATCTCTGGATCCATTAGGTTTCAGAACAAAAGCTTTGATTGCAGTTCCAAGTTAAAGTAACAGCACTCTTCTTAAACTTCTATAAACTGGAAGCATGCCAGGCTCTTTCTTCATGGCAAATAAGCCTTTTAACTGGGTGTATCTGAAATTTTATTTTCTCAAAAGCTCCACATGCAAATAATGGGTGACTGTTTTCCTATCTTTTTTTGGAAAAAAAAGCTTTTTATTCTTGGAAGTGAGGGAGAGACAACAAAGATTCCTGTTACATAGCTAAATTATTACACCCTTGTGCACATTTATTTTCATTCGTTGCCTTTCTTACACACACAAGCTCCACCTACAGTCCTGTGGAGGTACTTATGTCTTCACAGTGAAGGGGGAGAAGGTGTAAGGTAAAGGTACTTCTAAGGCATTGCAACTAATGTTCTGTGTTGTATCTCTTTAAAAACAAAACAAAAAAAAACCCCACCCAAAACAAACAAACAAAAAACCCACCAAAATCCCCACCCCAGTAACAATAACTGGTTTCATTTTAAAATTTCTTGTTGCACTTAAGCCTTTTTGAGATTGGCAGAAATTGCTTTTCCATGAAACTTCAGAACAGAACAGTAAAAGCCATACACCTTGTTTGCAGAGTTTCATATTAAATTACCTGTTTTCTTTAAATAGCTGAGTACAGTGAAGAGGCTCCTTACTGAAAAGCTGGCTCCAGTTAATGCTCGTGATGAAGATCAGTACACTCCTCTCCATCGAGCTGCCTACAGCGGGCACTTGGACATTGCACATGAATTGGTTGCCCAAGGGGCAGACGTTCATGCGCAGACAGTGGACGGCTGGACGCCTCTGCACAGCGCCTGTAAGTGGAACAATACAAAAGTGGCCGCGTTCTTACTTCAGCAGGGCGCAGACATCAACGCACAGACAAATGGTTTGCTGACACCATTGCATATTGCTGCAGGAAACAAAAACAGTAGAGAAACCCTTGAACTCTTGCTGATGAATCGCTACGTGAAACCAGACCTGAAAAACAACTTGGATGAAACGGCCCTTGACATTGCTAGGAGGACTGATATATATCACTACCTTTTTGAAATAGTAGAAGACTGCATAAATGCGGTGTCCCCTTAAAAGTTGTGGTGTCCCCTTAAAAGTTGTGGTGTCCCCTTAAAAGTTGTGGTTAAGCTTGTGAATGTGAGGCTTGCTGCCTCCCATTTGTGTTCTGCATGCTCATCAGTGGTGGTCTGTCCCTTTGCAACAAGGTTTTCATTTAAGATACTTTAGTATTCTCCTCAGGCAAAATGTCACTTCTTGCAACTCAGCTCAGTGGTCTCGCTCATAGTTTCAAGCGTTACTACTGTTACTCAAGGTGTTCAGAAAGTCTCAATAATTTCAGTGGGGAAGGAGGGAAAACTGGAATATTTACTTGATGTGACAGAATTCTGGCTTGGTTATGCAGAGTTTATTACAGCTCACTTGGAAATTATTTTTTGAGAAATTTAACTTTTTTAAAACTGCATGAAAGCTCAGAATGAATGTAACTTATTTGGGTGATACACAAGATGTTTAGTGATCTGGGTGTAAGGCTTATAAAATAAAATATTTAACCCTAAGTATTTTTTTGTCATATTTTTAATTGAAAGCTCAATTATCAATGCAATCGCTTGTTCATAAATCAAAAGCGTTATTCATAGGATGATAAAGTAGTTTTGGTTTATTTTTTTTCCTGGTATTTTTCAAGGAAATTACTTTCTGTGAAGATCCTGTTTACTTTTCCCTTGCAAATTAAGTTGAGGAGTAAAGTTTTAATGTCATGGATACAGCATTAGAGTTAGAATGAGTAAACCTCAACTGTATGAGGATAAACAGCCAACATACTGTTGTGTCTGATGTAGTTACAGCTAACTTAGTGCAGGACACACTCAACAGTGTTTCTCTTCCACTTTTGAATCCCCGAAGGGAATTCCTCATTCCAACTCAAATATTAGAAAATCAGCATGGTTTAAAAACTTTACTGGTATTTTTCCTCAAAATTCCTTAATTTCCAGACCATTCATTAATTTTCTTACTTGACACCTTTTTAATTTGTGATAGCTTGTATTACTAATCCTAGGCATTCACATCTGAGTTGGGCTTCCAAAAGTTCTGATTTGGCTGCTGTCATTTAACCAAACTCACGGTGGCGGGGGTGGGTTGGTTGGTTTGTTTCTTAAGATTTTGAGGCCTTCAGTGGATGCTTGAGTGCAGCTTCTCTCCGCAGTCAGGCCAGCTAGAATCTTACTGGTTTGCAGTGAAGACTTGGGACCCTTCATCTGAGGCTTTCCTATCAGGTCTTAGCACTGAGTACTATTTGGTTTAACTTAGCAGAAAAATGTTAATTAATACTATAAATTTTCGCAAAAGACATCATAATTTGCTGCTTCTGTTTGTCAGTTCAGCCTTTCTGCTAGCAAGTGAAAAATTCTGTGATTTTTAGAGCTGATCTGAGAGTTTAATTTACCTCTGTTACTGTTCACATCAGCTGTATCAGTCTGCATCTCTCAATCTTTCAAATTCTTCTGGAGAATCAACATCTCTGGATTATTTAGCTATCTGTGAGAGGTCCAGTAATGTACACTTCCCATCTTTTTTTTCTTTCCCCCACCTTGGTTTAAGTGTAAGTTTCAGACAAAAATCACTACTAAATGCAAGTATTTAATGAGTGAGGGTTTTTAAGTACCAGTACAGTACATCTCAAAAAAATTACTGTGAGCAGGTAGATATTTTTTGATCAATAGTGGTTTCGAAGGATACTGGTAGAACTTCAGCAATGCTGTCAGCCCAGCAGATGATCTGTATTGCATGGGAATTAGTACACTAAAGATTTTCCCATGTTACCATGGCATGCTGCATGATTTTGAGCTTCAACTTTGCCATCTATAATTTAGGAGTGGAGAAACCTGCTTCTCTGCGTTATCAAATTGAACCGAAATTAAATGTTAAGACCTGAAGTACTGTCACTCAGTATGAGAGCTGTAACAAAACACTGTTGTCCTGTGCAGGTGCCTTACTGAGTGATCCCAGGCTCCTTCCAGATACCACTAGCAGAGCTGAAGCACATTTGTAGCAACAGCAGCAGCAGGGTTAGAGTATGTCGGCCCACATTCGGTGCTCTGATCAACCATCTGTGGAGGGCATCTCCATCACCTACCTTTCTAGAAGCCCTGTTCAGCACTTCTGTTAGAAAATAGGGAACTGCCTCTGAACTATGAATGGTACAAGATGATTTTTTTAATGCTTATTATTTTGAAAGTTTGGTTTCAGGACATCTGTGGAAGATGAATACACCTTGAAATGCATCAAGGAAAAATACAGAAATGGAATTCATTGTGCATTTGTGTAACTAGATTTGGTTTGTATCTTATAAATTCTCACTAYGGTATGCAAAGTCTTGATTTCAAGGAAGCTACTGTGGGGCAAAGCTCCTGGCCAGGCAAGCGAGACAGCTTCCCTGTGTGCCCGCGGGCAGCATTATCTGTTGACTACTGTAATTGCCAGCTGCTCTTCATTCTGAAAACTTTAACAGGGGCAAAACAAGGAGAGTCAAGTCTACTTCAGTCCTATAAACAGCATCTCAAGATGCCTCATTTTATGAAAAGCGTTATTAAAACCAAGCTAGTACTTTTGAGTATTAGTAGATCTATATCATCCATCCAGTTAAACTGGACTCTTCTGTCTTTATTTCCATCAGTCTGGCATTGCCTCACGTGAGGACGACAAGGCATCCTTTCGTAAGGCAGGCCAGCGGTGACACCCCACAGGGGTACAAAATGTTCATGATGTGTGTGCCTGCTTCTGAATGCGGTAACGCCGATGAACACAAACGAGGAGCTGTTAATGATACCTAAAGCTGTCACCCACCCCCTGCCCCAAGCGGGCATGAGGTGGCCATGGCCTGCTGTCCCCTGGGGATGGCGACTGGCCGCACCCTGCCTCGGAGGTCCCCCCCTTGTTAACCCTGGCCTGTGGAAGGGGTAAAACACCCCAACTGTGACTGGAAATGGCGGGCCCGATCTGCCCCCCTTGGCACAAGGCTGCGGGAGGAGGTGGGCTCCCTCCCTCAGGAACTCGCGCTCCCGCCGCGGCGCAGCCCCAACATGGCGGAGGGCGGGCAGGGCTGCACCGCTCTGCTCTGCTCCGCGGCCCGCCCCGCCGGGGCGCCGGGCCTCTGCCTTGCCCGCCGCTCCGCCGCCGCCGCGCTCCCTCCTGCCGGCGGCGGGGCAGAGCCAGACCGCCCCCGCCSGCCCCCGCTTCTGTGGCAACCGACCCGCCCGGCTCCTACCTGCCCGGGCGCGGCGGCGGCCATGAGAGCGGCGAGCGGGGAGCAGCCGGCGGTGGCGGCCGAGGAGGCGGGCAGCGATGTCCGCGGCGAGGCGGCGGGAGGCGGGCAGCCCTGTGAGCGCGGCGGTCCCCCGGTCCGGCGGCGGGGCCAGCCTCACCGCCCCGCGCCTGTTGCGGGCTCCGCTCCCCTTCCCCCCCCCCCCCCCCCCCCCGCTGGCGGGGCCCCCCCCCCTCCCCCCCCCCCCCCCCCCCCCCCCAGCGCGTCCCCTCGGGGGATCCGAGCCTTTCCCGCCGCAGCTCCCCACCGATCCCCCGCGGCCACCTTGCTTGGTGGCCCCTCGCCTCCCCCGGCACCGTGCACCCCACCGCAGCAGGGGTGTGGGTAGTGCCCTGTCAGGCAGGGACGACTCTGCCGCCATGAGGTGCCCTAATCCCTCTTCAGCTCCCTGGGGATCTCCTTCAGCGAGGAGCTCTCCATGGAGACCTCCTCCACGCGCGGCCCTGCCTTGGGTTGTTCGCCATGGGGAGACAGAGTGGCCATGTCCCCTCGAGTGCCCTGGGGTGGCCTTGGCTCCCGCGGGGGAGAGCCACCTCACCGCGCTGCAGCCCACCAGCACTCCCCTTCTGGATTTACCCGCCGCGGTCCTGTYGTGGGGAATCGCTCGATGTTGGGGAGCAGGGCCTGGCAGAACACTATCGTATATTTGTAAATGATTTGTCTTAAAGTGTATTAAAGACAGAAGTAGAGCAGCATAAAATGACATTACATTCGGCAAAGCATGTTAGCATTCAGGGGATTTAAAATAACTGGTTCTTTTGTAATATGTTTTACTAACAGGGAAGAAATTTGTGTATGTTGAGCCATCTAGGAGAGTTAAAGAAATACTTGAAGAAGAGCTTCATTTTCAGAAAGAAGCATGCCAAGTTAAACATCCCGCTGCAGGTAATCCTCCTTATCAGCAAATGGCAAGTGTTTGTCAGGGCAAATGAAATATGCCTCAAAAATTGTTTTGAGGAACTGTGGCAAAATTATTATTTTTAAAAAAACAGCCCAGAACTTTTATGCAATAGGCTGGGGAACATATAAAAACAGAAGAATTGCATAGAGTCTTTATTACTTTTTTTTTTTTTAGTCTGAAATTACAGGACCATAGAGAACATGGATAATTCCATATGATCTATCAGTTTAATAAAAGAGAAACAAATGCCAAGCAGTAGGGAGGTTTTGTTACCTTTTTCTTTGAAAGAAGTGCTGTAGTTATTAGAATATTTCATCCCCTTCTGCTATTCAAAACTGAAGTTGGTGTTGAAAAGAAAGAGTTGAGGTAAGAATGATAAAGGTAAATAAAGAACAGGAAAACGGTGAAAGCAATTAGAAAATCAGTCTGTTTAGGCAGCTGAAAGGTTATGGAGAGACTTGATTACAGTAGGAAAATGAGGAAATGGAAGTCTAAGAGGGAACAAGGTGGTCGGTCTAGCTAAACTATTAAAAGTTCTGAGAATGGGAGGTWAAAATGAGATAAGATCAGAGTAGAAATAATCAGTGTTTTCTAACAAAAAGAGAACTTAATGCTGGAACAATYTAACAAAGATCACTTAGATTGGCCATTTTTAATACACACTTTAAATACCATACTTAAACCGTTAGCCCTAGTCCAAGCTCATTTGCTAGTCTTGGTGCAGAATGAGCCTGAAGCCATGTGACCCATATATGACAAAACTTACATCATGCTGGTGGTCTCCTGCAGCCATAAGCTCTATTAATCTAAACGTAGAAAATTAATTTTCAGAAGTTTGTAATGTTTAAGGATACGTCATCTTATCTGGTTGACTACAAGGTCTTACTGCCTTTATTAGCCAAGCCGTTGTATTTTATTAGGTACCTCTCTGTAGAGTCCACTGAGTAAAGCTGGTTATTCCACAGCTTCCCTCATTAGTTTGTTCTAGTGGTTGGTGTATTAAAAAAAAAAAAAGCCTGATTAATAATTTGGATTTGCATGATTCAGCTCCTTGATTTTCTTGGATATATAATAGTGCCTTTTTTAGTATCCAGGATTTTCTTCAAGAGGAGGTATATACACATATATTTGGTTTTGGCTCTTCATGTACTCTCACCAATTGTTTTACCTCCTCTTTTAAAATGTGAATAACAAATTTGATCRTGGTGTTTCAGTATTTGTATCACTAGTAGCCTGTAGAAAGAGAGAATCATCTACTTATTTTAGAGCTAACATTAGCACTAGGACCTTGAACAGTTTGTCAACTGTTACTCCTAAATCCATGATGCTTTTGCTCCACAATACACAGTTCCCATTCTGTAGCCCCACATTCTCTTCTGTACAGTAAAGCTAGTCCTTGGTTATATTAAGCTGCATTTTGTTGGAATAAGCCCACCACTGTATCTCCTAAGTATTACATCCTCCACAAATGTAATAAGGGGATTTTTTGCCTTTGTTTCCAAATTTGGAAAACTTTGAAAAAAGTCTGGTTTCTCTTATGTAGGATTGAGACCCAAGTCTAAACTCACTCAAAATGAATTTAAAACAGTTGGATTCACAGACAAAAATGTACATAAGTTAGGTGATGTAATCAGTATTCTGTCAGATGTAAAGACCATTTGAACCTGCAACTCCTTTACTGTGATTAGGCTCCTTAGGCAATTACAGCACACACCTGCAAATTAATGACTTATGTAGGCTCTGTTTATAGTAATCGGAGAGGAAAAGGCATTTTGAAAATGCAATTCTTCTGACTTGTCCTAGATACCTACCGTTGCATGTGTCATGCTCTAAAAGTGCCTGTTATTTTCCCATTGATTGTAAAGGGGTTCTGGACAACTAGCTGAATTGCAGATGTTAACATTGGTCTGCTCAATCTGCTCATGTGTCTATGTTACTAAGAGCTGAACACAACTATATTTCACTGCATCCATCACTGCCAATGGATCAAAATTGTCTGGAATATTTCAGTCTGATCGTATAAATGGATGCACCATATATGTCCTCATGATTTCTGGGGAGTCCCCCAATGAAATGTATGTTACAAAGGCTTAAAGTACTAAAGATAATATAGAAACACTACAAAAATACTCATTATAGGAATGTATAATATGGATGTATAACAAGCTCAGTGTATAAATGGTATGTATAACAATGTTATACGTGTAGCATAACAATGCTATGTATAATAAGGTCAAATAGATGCTGGTATACCGATTATTCAGCAAGTACCTAGTTCCTTTTTCATCTGTATACATTTGGAGAATTAGAGATGCTTCCTAAGTGGCCTGGGCTCTGATAAACAACAATTGTCAGGTTGGATGGTTACTGATTTACACAGTTTAGATTATTAGTAAGTTTATTCTTTTACATAAATTAGATGGTTAGTAAATTGTAACCTTTCCACAAAATAAATTAGCTTTTTTGTTTTGTTTTGGTGGTAGTGTTTTGGTTTTGGTTTTTTGTTGGGTTTTTTTTTTTTTTTTTTTTTTATCTTTTTATGAGGGCATTTGGTATTCCAGTATGACCAATAAATCATGCTGCATGCATCAATGGTATTACTGCTGTTTCTTATATGTTATAGATCAGCTGCTTCCTGCTTCAGTTAGGAATCTAGTAGTCCTAAGCTGTTCTACAGACAATAGAGAGTGTCATATACCTTTAGCAATCTGAATTGCTCTCTGAAGATGTCAATCTGTTTTCATTAACTATGGAGGAAGATTATAGTGTTCTGCTTAACTACTTCTAATTACTGTACAGACCRAAGGGACTGTCTTTTAAAAGTTATATTAATTCTACAACAAGTTGAAGTAATCAGTTATAACGGTATTATTTTGACAAATTATTAACAGTGGCTCTGGAAGGAATTTGGAGTGTGAAAAAGAATTTCTCCATTGGAAGCCTGAAACCAGTGTCACAGAACAGAAATGGTTTACTTTTACAGCCTCGATTCTACTCAAGGCATGCAGGAATGAAAAGTAAGAGTCAATAATAAGAAACTTTCACTATAATACCTCATTTTAAAATTGCAGGGTAATATTATTTTATAGTTCATAGACATCTCACAGGACTGCATATTACCTATATGGTCTTATAGCAATCACCTCTGGGCATCTTTCTGTAGAGCTAACCCACCTATTCCTTTAGTTAGTAGCCAACAGACTTGAAATCTTTGCATAAGAAACCTGTTTAGGACTGCTATATTGAGTCGCTTTATTTCATATTCTGAAACCTTTTGTAAATGTGTGGAATAATCACTTGTTTCCTACTGATAGGTGGTGAGTGTACATAACGAACCTTACTTGCCTTTCTTAACATCCAACCTTAACAAATTCAAATGTTTGGGAAAGCCCTCCTCCAACACACRTCCTGAAAAGAGATTGATCTAGGTGTCATTCCAGGCATTTTAGCATTTGCCTGCAATGGTCAGCTGGTGCTCTGGGGCATGTATTTCTTTCTTTACAGTCTGTGGAGTGTGGCTTTTGTGGAGCAGACCTGTTCCTCATGAGCTGGTGGATTTTAGCATTACCTTCTCAATGTGCCCACCTTCCCTCTTTCAGTGAAATGTATTAACTTTGTAGCTGAAGGTGAAAGTTGCTAACCCTAAGGAAACAAAGTTCATTAGCTTTGTAAGAGGAATATTGTTAGTGCCATGAGCTTGCAGAATATATGAACTCAGCATATTTTGCCATTAAATGAAGCTTCTTCCCATGTTCTCAAAAATACAGCTAGCTGCATGACTAGCACCTCTTTCTTCCTGTCTTGGTCTTGTGAGCTCTGGAGATAGTGGCATCTTAGTTACAACAGCAGCATGRATTAAGTTATTGCTAGTATAAGAAGCGCTTAACCAGTCCAGTCTTCTGCCACTCTGCCTTTACTCCAGAGTTACTACTTGTAGGAATATTTTGGTTACAGAGCGGGCTTAATCTATGCCAGGTATTAACTGCAGTCACTTCTGGTATGTACTTAAACCAAGAAAGTTTTGGCCACACCGTAGAAAATACAACCAAAGAATGCCTCAGAGTTTGGAGACGTTGGCTGAACTCATTTACCTGAGGCTTCTAGTGAAGGCATGCGGAGTTTTCAAAGATCCTCATCTCCTCCATTTCCTGTTAAGATCTGTGAAGAAAGAACAGCTTTAAAACAAAGCAGTTTATTCAAGTTGATTTAGGTGCTGAAATTTATGGGATCTATTGTTTCCTTTGGGAATTTAGATGTGCCTTCATTCCCAGGGACTGCTGCTAGAGACAAGTGGTGCTCTCCTCACTAGCTATACTGCCTGTTTTGCAGCAGAATAGGCAGGTATCATGAGAAAAGGGGTGGCAGAAAAGATACAAGACAGGAGAAAAACTGGAAGCAATCTGGCTTCAGCTCCTATACTCACCAAACCATTTCCATTCACACACCCTCTTCTGTGTAAGGATCTGGGGAAGAAATGAGGTGGTAATATACTAATTGGGAGATGGAGTAGGTACAGGCTATGGAAATGGACAAAAAAGGAGAGGGTTTCCTAGAGAGAAGATGAGCCTACTGTGTTTAGTGCCAGAAGGAAAGGCACCAGCAAAAGGAAAAGGAAGAAGCACAGACAAGGGGAATGAAAGAGGAGACATAGAACAGAAGGTTGGGAATTCCTGAAGGGAACTGGAGAGAGGAGAACACAGTTCAGCAATGCAGAGATAGAAACTGTAAGAAATGAAGGGAAAAGATGTAGGAGAAATAAGTAGAAGAGGGAAAAAGAAAAAAAAAAAAAACCATGTTGCTGGATTTACTGAAATTAATGCATTTATTTTTGCTTCTCCCTTTTACTGCCTTTCCCTAAGAGTTACTAGTGGTTTGGGGGGCTCACTATGTGGTGTCTCATCCATCCTTAGAGCGGATCTTGTTTTTTTACAGATTGCTGAACTTTAGTGCTGTGAAGACCTGAGCCTGTTTTGATGTGTCAAATCAAACATCAAAATGACTAGCTGCCTTTGGAAATGTGTATTTCTAAGGTTTTGAAGAAAGTTCTGCTTGGATAGGGAGCTATTTCCTCTTTGTTGTTGTTTTATTCATATCCTCATGCTGCTTTTTAATCTGATGTTGTAGTAGCCAAATCTGATCCATATTTCAGCCAGTGATGAAGATGTCACAATCCAAAGATTACAAAATGTTCTTGCTCACAAAAACGTGCCACTGTGAAACTTAACATTTTCATAAGCTCCTCTGTTGCAAAGTGATTCTAAGTTGCAGCAGAAGATTGTAATGTAATTGAAGAGATGTCTTAAAATGCCTTAGGCTGAGTCCATTTATTAAACAGAGCAGTTCAGAAGCCATAAGTTTGTGATTTGATATCTAGCCTGATTTAATAAAAGTTTAACATAAATAAGCCTCTCTAGATATGTATATATGTAAAAGTTATCATAGTGTCAAAGAACCACAGAGACAGCATGGAACTTGAAATAACCTGTCACTTAACTCTCACTCTTTACCATTATTACAGTGAGGTAATACCAAATGATCATTAGTTTGTTTTGCGTTATCACACCACTTAGGAAACTGGATCCTTCTAGGTATTGTATAAAACCAGAACAAAAGATAGCTTTGAAAGGATGAGTGGAGGAGGTACCAGAGACAGGAATGACATTTGCAGCTACAGAACAGCTTCAGTGCTTTGGTAGCAGACGAGAGGCTGGAAGCTCTCTCCAGCAAAGCATCTGAGCTGGCTGAGCCTGAACCATACAGGAGGAAGTGAAGAGTGATAGTAGTTGGAGACTCCCTGCTGAGGGAGATGGAAGCTCCTATTTGCTGCCCCAATGTGCTGTCTGGGGAGGTTTGTTAAGGGGCTGAGATCTGGGAAGATGTGGAGAGCACGCGGAGTCTTGTCCGGGCCTCAGACTTTTACTCCCTGCTGCTCTTCCACATGGTCACCAACAATACTGCCAGGGGAGACATGGAGTGTATCAAGCATGACTACATTGCTGTAGGGTGAGTCAAAGACATAGGTGCCCAGGTGGTTTCTCCTCAATCCTACTGGTGAGGGGGTAGGGCTGGAGGAATGGATGGATCCTGTAGGTCAACTATTGTTTGCACAGCTGGTGCTGAAAATGAGAAGTTGGTTTTTATGACTATGGGATGTCCCCTCTTTGAGGACCAAGAACTCCTGGGAAGAGGTGAGATTCACCTCAACAAGTGGGATAAAAGCTGTGTTTGTACCATATCTAGAAGGATCCATGATTGTTTCCTAAGTGCTGTGATAGCACAAGAAATACATAGTAGTGATCATTTGCGTGGCCAACCTGGGGAGGAGAACTATAAGTAGGAGTGACAGGGGAGGGAGATGACAACCCCTGATCAAGTGAGGAGGTGGTGGACCAGGTTGGTAGGCATGATATTTCCTGTCTTCATGTTTAACAATCTAACTTAATGATCAGTCTTTGCCATTTCTAGAATAATTGTAGCACATTCTTTTCCAAATTAATAATACTTTGCACTTACCCTACAGTTTTCATTGCCAGAATCCTTCCCAGACATCCCTCCAGTACATTTGTAGGACAAACAAGTGTTACTGTCTTTTTAAAGAAGGGAATTGTATTGTACAGTGAAAAAAATGAACTAGGACTGATGGATAATTTAAAATTAGAGTTGAAGAGCTCCTTATTCCCAGTTACACCCCAGACTGATAATTCACATCTTTCCTAAGGCGTGATCCTAAGAGGTGGAGATGGGATTTGTTTCTGGGACTCTCAGATCCTAATGAAGTATCTAAACCACACTGAATATTGTTAAAAAGGAAGAGTCTCCGTGACAACTTTGTGAAGCTAGACTTTGTTTTCCTTTGCTTTTTTTACAACTATCTGTGAATGAAATGGGATGTTTGGTTTTTGATTGTCTGGAACTCTTCTCTGACACTAAAAGTTTGTTTTTATTTTTTTATCAGTGAGAAGGGAAAAAAAAAAAAACACCTTAGTTGGCTCCAAGCCAACTCTTTTGAGCATTTCCATTTGACTTCTAAATGAAAAAAATTATTGGCACTGAAAATTGCACCTGAGGCACTAGAGGAGTAGCTGCTTTTGAAAACATTATTCTCACTTTTTAGATGCAAATTTGATCATGAACTACACAATAATGTTTGAAAAACACTGGGTTTTCAGATAGAGGCTTTGATTAAACTTGTTGCATCTCACTTCTGCGCCTTGCTTCATTTTTATTCTACTCCCCTCCCCCTGCTTTCTCATTCTTAGTAATTTTTTTTTCATGGTCTTGTTTTACAATTTTCCAAATGAAGAGACTTTCTGGGTCTATCCTGGATTCCGGCACTAGCTCAGTTTTGCTGCAACAAAGGCAGATTTGTGAATCTCATTTGCTCCTTTGTGAATCTCCATTTGCTCCCTCTTCCTTTTTGTGCAACCTTGTACAACAGAGAAATGTCTTTTAGATCTTTTCTACTGAATATTTTATTTCAGTTACGAGGCTTGGGTAATTCTTAGCTAGTCTGATATATCCATGTTCATGACTTTTTTATGTGTCTCATCTTTCATTTGAATAAAACAAAGCAATTTGTTTAAATATAATAACATTGCATAATATTATAGTAATGTTATTAATATTACTATCATATTTATAATATATTTATAATATTTCATTAAAAGGGATGTCAGGTAATTTAAATTAACTGTGCTCACATTTTATCATAGTGACTTTTTACTGTCTAGCTGTTCAGCTACCCTTTTCTCTTAGTTTTTTTATATTATTTCATTTCCAAACTAAACACTAGTGTTTTGAAAGACAAATGTTATCATTGCTTCCATGTATTAATAACAGCGTTCAAACACTGCCATCTTTCAAAGGCTACGTCTACATTATCAAGCAATGAAGCACAATAGGAGGGGGTCAAGTTATTAAAGCAATTACTGTTGAGAGCCCCATAACTAGACTGTATGTGGTTTAGGAGATTTACTTCAAACTAGAGCTAGTCTTGTCTCCTGGACTGAAACATCACCTCGATGCTTGAGGTTCAAAGATGTTTGAAGAAAAGCTCTACCACAAACCTTGCCCTCTGGCCTGGGGGATGCTCACAGGGTAAAATGAGAGCATCAGAGCTGGTTGCACATCACTGCCCCTGCCACTGTTGCTGTGTAAGATGCAGTCCAGTGCTCCAAAAAACACTGAAGATTGAAATCCATGATAACTGCTAACAAATATCCACAGAGCCAAATTCAGACTTGCTGGTACACACACACACGTCAAAGTATCTGAGGATCATGTGGTTTTGGTAGGAAAGTTTTCTGCTCTGGTTTTGGCTCTGGTCTACACTGATGAACAACAAAGATGTGTGCTGCAATGGAAGGTCGAAGAGCGTTCTGGGACAGGATCCTCCATCTGCAGTGTGCACAGCACATTTGTTCATGCCTGTGCTTTGACCTGGAAATGTCAACTTCACATAGTTTTAATCCAACCCTGCTCACAGTCACAAGTGGAACTGTGGCCGGGCAGAATATTTTAACATCACATTTGCTGCATGTGCAATAACGTGGGCTTGTCTGTCCAGAAGCTGTTCATCCAATGAGGCAGGCATCAACTTTCAACTGCATCTTTTATCTGTGGTCATATTTCAGAATTTTAAACTTCCAAGCAGAAAGATCATAATCCTGAATATGAAGCACTAGGTAATAAAATTACAGGCATTTAAACTTTACGCTAAAATACAGTGTGTATTTTTTACAGAACAGAACTTTTATCACTCCTTTTCATACAGGATTTAGATTCTTACTTGGCAAAAACTTGCGTTGAAACCATGGGGACTATTTATGAAGAAGAGATTTCAAAGTCATTCTTAGTGTCATTTTGGTACCAGATAGCAGCCTGCTACTCTTTCAAGTTGATCACATTTTCTTAGGATAAAAAACTCCACAGGGTTTCCCTGGTTGACAGAATGTCTGGCTTGATAGCTGTGGCTGAAAATACAACCACATCTTGCAACTACGTTTTAAACTGTGTTTGCAAGACAGTTGACAAATAACTTCAAAGACTTTTCTAGGCTTAAATACTTCTGAAGTGTGACAAAACAGAATGAGTCAGAGTAGAAGAGGAAGCCAGCTGGGAAGCTCTAGGTGAAAACATTTACTGCTGTTAGAAATGGCAAACATTTAACCTTCAAATAAGTAAAATGGTTTTTATTTTGCAACAGCTTCATTACTAATGGTCAGCATTTTATTTTAAATTCCTGACTATCAGCAACAGTGGAGCTTACTGTGGTTTCCACAAAGCAGTTAAACCACAGTTCCCCAATTTGTGTATACAGTACCRAGAAGTCTGTGTGGTCCTCAGACCATGGAGCTATCTCCTGGGCTGGTTTACCTCCAAAGCAGACAAAACCAGGTGTGTTTCCTTTGGAAGACCTGCAGGCACCTGGTAATGCTACTCAACCTTCATCATGTTGTACTTCCCAGTGACATCTGTGGAGTTTTTCCCAAGTCAGAGTGAACAAAACTGCTTGACAAAAYCCTACCAGCGCAGAGTAGCTGATTGCAATTGTGCCACGGACACGCTGTGTCTTACGGCAGAAATCATAGAATCATTAAGGTTGGAAAAGACCTCTAAGATCATCGAGTCCAACTGTCAACCCAACACCGCCATGCCCACTAAACCATGTCCCTAAGCGCCTCATCTACGCATCTTTTAAATACTTTGAGGGATGGTGACTCAATGAGTCAAACTGGCAAACTGAGGCAAACTGAGGCAAACGCATTTGACTCAAATGAGGCAAACTGGAGCTGATGTGGGTTACTGCCAGGCTGGTATTTCTTCTCTAGAAGAGAAATGAGACATTAAAAAGGAGAGAGAAACTCCTCACCTACACACAGGTCTGAGGACACCTGACTTCTAACCCTGGTCCTGACAGTGACGTCACTCCCTGTGTCCCTCACTCTACAACACACCACATCTTGCTTGTCAGTTTACTACACCAAAATTTCTAGGAGGTGGCTAGACTCCTAATTGAAGACACACCTATCGTTACTTTCAGTAGTGACTATGATGAATATCTAACTAAAACATATTTCTGTGCTATCATCTCCCACATTGTGAGGAGTTTGAAGAACATAGCAATAGCAAAACAATTGGATCTGTAATTTGTAAAAATTCTAAAATATGCCTTGAAAATAGGTTTCATCATGCTGCAGATACAAATTATACAAAGACTTTTGAACTAGTGGACTCCTCACAATGTGTGGATGTAAACATGTATTTAGTCTCCACAGAGGCAGGTGTAATATGAAAAGGAACTTACGGTGACAGTATTATTCATAGAAACATTTTAGGCTACTGTCCTCTCATCTTGAATTGATCTAACTCTTATTTGCCATAATAAGGAAATGTTAYAATACTGGATTTCCATGCTGTATATACCATTGCAACTTACTGTGGATTTCAGTAATAGCTTTCTTCAATATGCAGTGTAGCGCTCTAGCTGATGGTGTGTTGATGAATACAGAAAGCCTCGTTTTGATCTCATGCTAAATAATTCAACAGATTTGATCCCATATGACAATAGTCTTAAAATGGGTGCCATTGCAGTGTAGCTGAATGTCATGCTGAAGTTCCACTGTGGGACTGCAAAAAATCAAAACTAACTAGCCAACTCTTGCTATTAATCTTCATAAGGAAATCTTTTTTTTTTTTTTTTTTTTTTTTCAAATTTGTCACTACTTGGCTTATAAAGACTTCCATGTTGAGTTGTCCTGAAACATTTCATAAACCCTGAATTAATGCCAACATTTTTGTTGACTTTACCGGATCAGGCCTGGCATCATCAATGTAGGTGGCTAGGCTTTGGAATTGGAATGGCTTAGCATCAAATCTTTAAGCAAAGGAAATGAAAACTTGACTAGACAAAGACTCCTCCAAAATCATATATCAATGCTGAAATTTAAGTTCCTGAAGGAATGTAAGAACTGCCATTGTAGTTGATACAATCA
Source organism: Phoebastria nigripes (assembly GCA_035582835.1). Classification (NCBI taxonomy): domain Eukaryota; kingdom Metazoa; phylum Chordata; class Aves; order Procellariiformes; family Diomedeidae; genus Phoebastria; species Phoebastria nigripes. The sequence continues at coordinate 476,342 of JAYKAV010001610.1, forward strand.
AATTTATTGAGTGAATCAGAATTCCACAAAAGCCAATTGAGCTCTCCCACTGACTTTCATGGGTCCCAAATTTCTCACATTGTCTGCAGAAATGGCTAAAATTACTAACAGTAGAGCTTTTGGACTACTTTGAATCCTTAATTAAGGCAGACTAGGGATTGTGCTCATTTTAGGTAGTGTTCATTGTATTGGATGGATTCTGGATTGATTCTAGGTACAGCTGATGCCCTCAGAGGATTTGACTCTCCCTTAGCATTGTATTTCTACATTTGTTTGCAGTTTTCTACTGCAGTAAAATAATTTTCCCAGACTCCCATTTTGTGACTAAAATCAGTGTTATTTGTCAAGACAGGTCATGTTTATTGCACTAAGAGATTTTTTTGCTACTATTGGCTAGCACACTATTTTGCAGACAATACTAAATTAGAAAGCAAGGTTGACATCCTGGCTTGTACAACTCCAATTCAGAGAGGCCTTGATAAACTTGGAGTAAGCCGACAGAAACCTTGGGAAGTTCAGCAAGGAGAAAGAGCAAGTTTTGCATGAGCAGAAAACCCCCGTGCACTGGTACAGGCTGGGAGCTGGCTGGCTGATAAACAACCATGCTGGAAAGGACCTGGGGGCTACATGAACATCAAGCTGAATGTGAGCTCTCCTCGAAAATGAAGAAAGCCACGTGCTGGGCAACATCAGAAGTAYGTCCAGCAGGTTGAGGAAAGTAATTATCCCCCACCGGTGAAGCAGCACCTGGAATACTGTCTCCAGTTTCCAGCCTCCCAGTTCAAGAAGGATGTTGAGAACATGGTCCGGTGGAAGGCTACCAAGATGATGAGAGACCCTACAGCACACAAGGTAAGAGGAGAGGTTGAGGGAGGTGGTCTTGTTTAGTCATGTGAAGAGGAGGTGATGGGATGATTTAATGGGAGCCAGCAGCTACCTGAAGGTAAGTTATGAAGATGATGGAGCCAGACTCTCTTTGGGTATAACAAGGAACAACAGCCACAAATTACAGGTTGGGAGGTTCAGGCTGGACATTAGGAAAAAATTCTTCACCGAGAGGGTGGCACAGCCCTGGGACAGGCTGCCAGAGGTGGTGTGGAGTCTCTATCCTTGAATATTTTCAACACCTTGGTGCTAGTCCAGCCACCACCTAGGTGGGCACCTTGGCTAGTGCTGGCAGTGGTGCTCCTCTGAGTGGGAGAGTGGATCTGTGACCTCCAGAGATCTCTTCCAACCAACACTGTATGTTGGAGCAGAAGCAGTAAGATACTGAATATAACCACAGCTGTTGGCGTTTCTTATATTTTATGAGTGCTTAGAACATGGACAATGGAAGTCTGCAAGAGCTTTTATGTACAATTAATAATTTACAACCTAGTTACTAACCTAACACCAACCTCACACACAACTCTACTTTTTGGGGGAGTAAAGAGGCTTGAATCACTTTTTTTACTAATATAGAGACAAGTCACAGGGTCTTGACCTATGTGGTATGTAAAAGCTACGCTGCAATCCAAATGATCAGTGAGAATTTATGCCTGGTGTAACTCTGCTGCCTTCAGTAGATCTATATGAGAGGACCTTGGATCTATAGCTGATGGATATGAAAATGCGTAGTGTCAAAGCTGGAAACTCTCCAGTTCTGTACAAACAGTCTCTGAACTGTGTGAATCAATGATCTCTTAGTTCACTGAAGCAAATGACTTGGGAAAAAAGTTTTGAGCTTATCTGATATACTTTTTCACAGCAGCTCTGTGAAACACAGTTGGAAAAATTAATTTTCTGGTAACCATAAGGTTTTGTAGTTTTTAAATAGCTGTGAGATTTAAAAATTTTAATGTAAACATATGTGGTTCTAAGAAAGCTTTAAAAGGACAAAAAAAAAGTCTTCTTTAATTTCTTTTCTTTTAGTTTTCCAAATTGTTAATACTTTTAGGTGCTTGAAACTGTTTGAATTTGACAGGAATTCAAAGCTGCTGCGGCTGCTGTCAGTTCTTTTTTTTTGTTAAATAAGTGATTTATTCAAACCTTCTCTCAACTTCACTCTCTAAATTGCAACCGGTTTAAAAGAAAATCCCCTGCATCTTCCAAAGTACTTCCCTGCAAGGCCACAGAACACAGCATGTAAACCATAGCRCAGCAGCTGTGGGAAAACCCTTTTGCCGGAGTTTAAAACCTCTGACTGTTTCAGGCGTGGACTGGAAGAAGTAAGTGAGAAGGCACATGGGAAGCAGCGGAGCAGTCCTGCTCTCTCCTGGGCAAGAGGGCAGGGAGATGTGAGACTGCGTCAGCCTTCGTGGCGTGCGTGGCAGGGCTCTCCTCCGCCCGTGGTCCTCTGCCCCACGCCCCTACCTGCGCTTACAGGATGCGAGTGCCCCGAAGCCCCCTGTGAGCCGTCCCCACGACCCTTCTTGTGCATGCTGGGGTCTGGGCTCTGGCCAGGGGTGCCCTTCCCGAGTGCGGAGACACAAATTCCCTCTGCAGCGCCGAGTCGGAGATAAGGAACCGAGAGGGCCACGGAGCAAGGCTGTGATTGCCTGCACCTGACCGCGGCCACCTCAGCGAGCCCCGGGGCCGCCATTGCCCACACGCTGCCCGCGGCCACCTCAGCGAGCCCCGGGGCTGCCATCGCGGCACCTGCCGCACGGGGGAGGCGATGAGGCCCCGGAGCCCTGCCGGGAGCCTGAGGGCCGCTCTCCCGCGGGCGAAGCTGCCAGGGTCCAGCGCGGGCGGGGCAGGGCGGCACCCAGGGGC